>VYZV01015374.1:189726-217549 GCA_013401275.1 Pandion haliaetus | reverse complement strand
CGGGCCGGGCGAGCCCCGGCCTTCCCTTCCCGCCTTCGGACAGCCGCCTGCCTCCTCCGTGAGGGGAGCTGGTAGGACACTGCCCTCGGGCACGAAGGAACAGAGATTAGTTTCTTCCAGTTACCACAGAACGGCCCTCGCCCGGCTGTCCGCTTCGCTGCAGCTCCCGCACGGGGAGCGACCTTGGGTCATGAGCTGAGCCTCCGACCTAGCGGGCTCCTCACGGCCACCGTGCCCCCTCTCCTGCAGCGGGACACCGCAGGGGACGCGAGGGGCTGGGTCTGCACCGTGGGCTTTCCTCTTTTTAAGAGAATACAGTCTTGCCTCCTCCATTGGTAATCCGTCTTTGGTGGAGCTGAGCGTAGGCCGTGAGGTGGGCCTCGTCCTGGGCTTGGGCAGGCCCTTGTGAGACCGGAGGGGTGGCGTGTCCCCGTGGCTCAGCCGCGACGTTGGCCGGACACGCGAGGCTTGGGTAGGCAATGTACCTCCGCTTGTAAAGGGACCAAGATCACCAGGCGCTTTCCCACAGGTGGCCAAGTAGCTGTCAGGGCATGGACTTCGGGCGGGATGTGAGGAAAAGCTCCGCTGTAGGTACTCGATCTCCATGCAGGTCGGTTTGCAGAATCGGGCTCCAAGTGACTTGCGCTATGTAAGATGAGGGCTCCACTGCACCTTTCTCCTGGAGGTCTGTGTGGTTTTGATGCCCAGCTTTCCGCCTGCAGGTGTGTGCCCACCTATTACCTGCGGGCAGAGAATGACTTCTGCCAGAGTGGTTGATTGTTGGGTCTCTGCTGGGAGGTTTTCAACAGCACTTCAAGAGGGAGAGCAGATTTTTTAGTACCGATATTAGGCAGGGAATCAAGTGTTAATTCATTTTAATATTTAAAGCTTTAAACTCTTGCAGTCTCTGCTGACACCATGATACTGTAAATATTTTATAGTTGACTGACCAAAGAGTATGCAGTCTTTAATAACTGTAACATACATGTTACCATGATCACACAATATTGATGCTGGTGTTCTTGGGGAACTTCAGGGACAGCCAGACTGCTTTGTGCTGTGCTAGAGGCAGCGTGAAGAACCCATAAAATCCACGTCGGTCTTTCTTGCCCATGGAAACACTGTCGTGCGTAGCACCCAGGGTCATTTTTCTAGCCTGCCTCCTTCAGCTTACTTTTTACAGCCTGTTTCTGGAGAAGATGCATGGCTGTACATACCTCCTCCATCCCACCCCGCGTTGTTGCAGAACCATAAATACTATGCCTTGCTATTTCTGGTCATGAGGAGTTTTGAATATTTATACTGTGGGGAGAAGAGGACTCTACACAGTGTGAGGGTAGTCAGATGATCACATTTATATGTGCATAGCACCCATTCAAGGCTGGGAGAAGAGGCTGACTGCCCGGCCGCAGTGAGGCTGCTCTCTGCCAGCCATGGTCAGAAAGAGCTTCCTTGGCTGGTGCTGCTATGGAATGGGACAGGGCTGCCGAGTGCCACAGCCCCCTTGCTTGACTCCCAGGAGACCTGATGGCCTCCCTGCAGTGGGAACTGCCTGCCCCTTGTCATCAGTGCTGTTGTGGAGGCCGAGAGGCCACCACGCAGGTGGAGACCACAGAATTTCAGGCATCCAAGCAGTCAAGAGACCAGAGCAGGATGAGTCATGCCTTGCTCACCTTTGAGCTGGGCAGCCATGTAGCCATGTGCAGTAGGGAGAGGAAATACAGGGACGACTTCAAATGTCAGCAATCAATGCACAATATGTTGGTTGAATGTAATTAGCAGCTCCCCGGTCTTTAGCAGGAGTTTGCAGGTGCCACTGGGTCCAGACCCTGGTGCCTGGGTCCCACAGCGCTTGTTGCCATGCTGTCGGGTTGAGACCTAAATTACAGCAGGTACCTCCAATGCCGTGCAGCTGCCTTTCCAGGTGCTGCCAGCTGCTCTTTACATGGATGTTGCTGCCCTTGTGAAGCCACTGTGCAGGTACCCAGAGCTGATTTTGCTTACTTGCAACGTTCCAGAGCCTTTTGGGCTTTCCCTGCCTGCGAAAGATTTTTGTCGTGTTGGAAAAAGTTAAAAAAAAAAAAAACCTCCTTCCACCTGTTTTTTAATGGCAAATGCACGTGTTCTTTCTATTGTTGTTGTCAAGAGCTTCAAATGTGCTTTTAAAGACAACGTTGCAGTAAAGCATTGACTATAAAAACTTTCTTGCTGACAGATCTTTGTGTTCTCTCTTCGCTTGATGATTACGGTGTAAGAGAATAGCATTGCACACATAAGTGCAATCACCTGTTTGCCCTCAGCTAGCCGAGTGCACATTTGCTTCCTGTGTATGAGAGGGTTTTTTACATGAATTTATTTACATGGCATATTCCAGGCAGATCTATACCCACGTGCCCATACTATAATCAATCAAAGGTGGCATCATTAAGCTCACATCTCAGTGGAGCACTACAGAGTATGGAATATACCGTGTGGGCATGTAGAGCGTGTTGTGCCAAAGGTGCGGACACCAGCATGCCTGCTGGGAATAAAGGAGCCTGAGAAGAGTAATAACCCCATGTCAGATCTTGTTCAGGGACTGCACCTATGTTATCTAAAATCTCTAGCATTGGGAGTTCCTTCTCTCGTCTCCAATTGCCATCTTTCCTCCCAGGAATCCACTGCTGCTCTGTCTTGTGTTTCACACTCCCAAGTTTGTGTCTACTTGGCAAATTAGTGATTATGTTGTTTTTCATGAATTGGACACTGGAGGGTGCTAATGCAATGGGAGCTGAAATTGTTCTAGTAAATTAAAGGGTTCCCCTTTGTTAGTTGTGAAATAGTTTTATTCTTTGTTGCAACGTTTAAATTGAAAGACATGAATTGTGGTCCTTTGCAGTAGCTGATTCTGCTCGGCATGTGTAGAGCTATAACCAAGAATATCAATAAAGTGTTAAGTCTGTGTGAGATTTCTTTGCTGAACCTCTATCAAAAAAAAATCACTCATTTTATGTTTTACACATTTTTAAGTGTGTCTTCCGAGATTATGGCCTCGAGGTGAAATTTATTTGAAAGTGTGACTTTCTAGTGATAAAAACACTTTATCTGGCAGAACTGTTGAGCCGTATCTGCAGAATCTGCTGTTCTACAAGGTCATTTTGGTTCACCTAAACTAATGTTGTGTTGCGGGCGAGGTGAGAACCTGATAGTGGGGAGGGAGGGGACACCTTGAACACCGCTAGTAGAGTCCCCAGCGTTGCAATCCTGTCTCTGGGGATGGACCTGATGGAGCCTCAGTTTACCTTGCAACTGCCGTCACCAGGCCACATATGAGGGAGCGTGCAGGATGGGGCTGTTTGTCAGCCATCGCTGCTAGGTCAGGCAAAACGCGTTACAAAGCTGAGCCTTAGCTCTGGCGTTTCAAATTCACTCAAACGTTTTTGGCAGGATAAAGTTACATTGGGAGGTCTTATGCCAAAGGAGGTATTAGTGTCCACGCTGCTCCAGCTTTCTACTGAACCAGGTCTCCGCTCTCCTCTGCCCTTGGCAGAAAGACGCGGCCAACATAAGCTCCCTGTTGTGCACTCTGGCAACTCCATACTCGGCATTAAGGACTATAAAACTACTGCCCGAGCCAGTTCTTATCCTGGCAGCAGCAGAGGTATGATGTGGCTAATTAATGTTAATGAGAAGCAGGGTGCAAAGCTGAGTGTGTCCAGCTAATCACTGCTGGCACCCCAACTAGTCTGCTTAAAGCTAACGCAGTTCTAGATGGTCCTGCCCAGTCCTGTACCTGCCTTTGCAGACCATTTAGCCAAACAAAAGCCAGTATTCATAAAATGTGTGAGCAAAACAGAATTGGGTACAAATACGCTTTCCTTAGAAGTCTTTCTTGGTTGGTACGAGTGGCAAATGAGTTACTCCTCTGTCTCATTCACCTTCGCAAATGAATTGGCCTATCCCCCTCCTGGAAAACGTTGTTACCTTGCTGTATTATATTGGTCAGGTTTTGTTCTATCCCAGTTGTCACAGTTTGCTTACGTACGGCTGGTTTAATTTTTCTTTCTTTTAAAAATACACATAATTCTCCAAATTCCTCCTTGAACTGAAGATGTGTATGAGCATGGAGAAGGAGCCCATAAACAAGGAAACTAGAATCCCCTGCCGTCCTGTTCTGGTACCAGTTGAGACCTGCTGTTCACCTTGCAAACAGGTGCAGTTTCACAGCAAAGTTGCTTGGCTGTTTATCAGAATCAGCAGAAACGTATCCAGCTGAAAGTTTACACTTCTTTTGCAAAAAGTTTCAGTAGCTTACCAGAATAGGGTTATAAGGGGATATGAGCAGAAAAGCTTTTTAAAATCATCGTAATAAGTAGCAGTACTGAAGACAGTCTGCTTAAGAGGAGATAATGTAGTCTAAGCACAGAAAAAAAAGATCTGGTTGACAGTGTATTTGTCTTGTTTACTAAGAAGACCTCTTCCTCCATCATACCTCCATGCTTACAAGCGGGGAGCCAGAGTACGCCTCCTGGCGTCATTTCAAGAACTGACATGCTAGCTGTGGTGCCAAAAGGATTTGCAGTTGTGCATTTTATGTAGGCGGTGTCCTAATTTATCCCGGGAGAGCTTTCTCCGGGAGAGGGGGTTGATGGACCTTCCATCAAAGCTGCTGGATCCTGTTCGAGTTTAAATGCTGCCAACTGCGGGATGCCGTCTCGAGGCCCAACGCCGTCCCTGCTTGGTGGCCCTGCATAGGGAAGGAGGGTGCTTGTTCCCTTGGGGGATGCCCGGTGCCTTCCAGCATTGAGCCTTCGCATGCTTGTGCAGTATTTCTTGGCCACTTGTAAAGGCTGAGTGAGTGGGGTCTCTGGGCTTTTCATGCCTTTTGGGGAGATCGGGCTGCTGTATTTGAAATCTCTGCTCATAAGAGTCATTCTGGCACATAAAAGCCCCTTGATGCTAAGAGCTTTGTAGGGTTTCTGCTGATGAACCCCAGTGTGGTATTTGCTCCTGTCCTCTGCACATCAGGTGGGCTTCTAGTGGTGATCTCTCCTGCACCCCCTTCTCACGCCTCCCTGAGCTCTGAGCCTCCTTGTTTGGAAAGGGGGAATACTCAATCCGCCCTTATTTTGTCAGCCAGGCTGTGCATGGAGGTGTTTTTCCAGCCGCTGCCCTTTTCACGTTTCCCTCTCCCGTCCCACAAGGCAGTGGAGCACAGCAGGTCTGCAGAACTTCAACTGCAAGTGGGTCTGGAGGTGAGCTGCGTGGTTACTGAGCCCCTGGGTGTTGAATGTCCCCTTCGTAATTTTTCATTTATTTTCTCGTTGGTGCTATATTTACCTCTCAAGTCTCCCTGTGCCCTTTAAATCTCCTAGCATCATTGGTGTAAATAGGATTTGCCTGTCCCTGTGAAACGAGCATCGCTGTGGCTGCCTGCCTTGCCTTATCCAGCGCTTTGTGGGCTGGGGTTGACCAGTTTTCACGGGCTGAGTGGCCAAACCTGCTTTCTTTTCTGCCATTTTAATTAAAAATGGTTGGCATCAGGGGCTCTGCAGTGATGAAAGGGAAATGATGAAACTTTGAAGAATTTGGGGCATAAAGTTGATCTCTAAATTTTAATGTACTCATTGCACTTAAACAGTTGATACATTTTATTATTGAGCTTTCAGGTGACCTAATTTCCCTTAGTACTGTACATTTAGCTTTATACATCTGCACCTAATTTGTAAAAAAGGACTTAATGAGAAACTTCAAACAGTTTAAATGTCAATTACAAAGAAAGCGAGGTTTTAAAGTTCCAGTAATCTGTCCATATTGGTCATCGAAACATGATCCCAGGTGGACGTTAATTCAAGACAGATGGCATTCCAAAGGCACAATTACAAAGAGCTTATATATTTTCAACACTAACAAGCTGTCACGCTATGTTGTAGCTACACTTCCAATACTGTATAACCACAATTACCGCTTTATCTGCTATGGACTTGGTAATAAAGGGGTTTGATTCCCCACTCTTGATATCGTCAGTGGGATTCGGGAGGGGGGGGTGTGAACTGGGGAGCAGGGTTAGTTAGTGTGAATATCTTTCATTTGCTCAGTCAGGGGTGGGGGGTGTGTATGTTTGTTTTTATGGGTTTTTTTTAAGTTGGTGAAATGCTCTTCAAAGAAGGGAGGGGAAATATTGAATATGGGCATAACATGACTAGCTCATCACAGACATATTTCTATTTCCTGGCAACATTAATCAACTTTAGTTTTATCAACTGCTGGGCAATAGCTATGATGATTTGTTAAAACCCCCAACATCCTGGATGTTTTCAGTTAAAAAGTCATCTGAAAGCCTTTGGAGTAACACATGTGTTACTTGGAAGACTAAAGTCCAAGGGATTGGTAGTGACTTGACTTGCGGTGGTGTAAATGGGCAGCAGCTCAGCTGCAGCTAGGTGGGAGTGCTACACCCTGTGCAAAAGGCAGTTTGAATTATTTTTAGGTTTCTGAAAGTATTCTTAGGCCCAGAGGCAGAGGTGGAGAGGCTGGACAAAGCAGGATCAAAGTAGGACTTCCATTAGACTGAAGCATCAACATGTGATATAGTTGATCTACTTGAAGATGTCCCTGCTTTATTGCAGGGGGGTTGGATTAGATGATCTTTAAAGGTCCTTTCCAACCCAAACCATTCTGTGATTCTGTGTGGTAGATGGCAAGGTTTGTTGTAGAAGGACGATGTTTGGTATCTAGTTAGTAGTTGAGGTGGGCGGTGATCTGCGTAACTGAACCATGAAAGATAATTGGGCATAATTTTCACTGATTTTTTGTTTGTTTGTTTCTTGAAACCAGGTCATGAAAAAGCAAGACTTGCACTGCTATGACTAGACAGTGTTTTAATAGGCTTTAAAAATTCTGCGCTGTTAGAAGCAAGATTAATAATGCTCCCTAGGAAGGTTTTTAAGCTCCTATGGGCATGTGTATCCTCTAAAGAGGTACTGAGAATGAAGAGCTTATGTTTCTGCTAATTTATCTACCTTTCACTGGAAAGTAGAGAAGAAAGCAGAAAGGCTAAGATGCTTCACCCTTGGAAGGCAGGAATTAAATGGTGAGGTTGTGGTCTTTTAATTTTTGTTTTTCATTAATGAATGTTGTAAATGTGTTTTTTGAAAGCATCTTACCCAGCTTCCTTTTTGGAGGAGATGCACGTGCTATTTGAAATGTGCAGCTTGCCAACAAGCGAATTGGACTCCTGAGCCACGCTTGAAACAAAATGCCAATTTTACCTACAGTTTTACTAGGTTTCCTGGTTTACGCAGTGGCATTTGTATGGTCTCCAGTAATTGTTTTTAGCAGAGAAAAAAAATTCAAACAAAAATGAAAAACACAACCCAAAGCTCATTAGCACTGTATTTGCCATGCAATGAATCATTATATCTTTACATAAATGCAGAAGTAATTTGTAACAAACAAAATCCTTTATTTTTGGGGGAAGACTTTCTCTTGAATTTTTGTTCGGACTGCTGAGGTACAGTATGTTTTCTAAACATCGGATGTTATTACCAGAATAGGGGAGGAACCAATTCATGTTTTAATTAAATATCATGTATAATTCTTGAGTGTCATATATACTTGGTGATGATAAGTCAATAAATTTAGGTGGAAAACAAAAGACAATAAATAAATGCTTAGATAGGGTTTTTTTTACCTATTTTTTTTTTAACCTAATTTTGATGTTAGTGTGTGTTGCTCTCAAGTGGTTTGCCCTTGGATTTTCCAAGTGCTTATCGGGTAACATACTGCAGTCTTTTTACTTAGATCAGGCTTCGCTTTGAGAGTTAACTAATTGTTCAAGCCCAAGTGGGAAACTTTCTTGCACCTGGAAAATTAGGAGAGCAAAAGCAAGAGACATGTCCGCATCCTTTCCCTGGTGGTTCTTCACCTGTGAATTTGAACTGCAGTGGTAATAAAAGTTTTGTGGACCTCATTTTATGTGAGATCATTAAGCGACAGGAGAATTCAGGACTAGCTGCCCTTCATAATTCAGGACACTGAAAGGTGCCATTTATAAGCTCAAAGTGCCTGCAGGAAGGCAAAACAGGCTTGTAAAACCCGCACTCCAAACTCTGAAAGGGAACCGGTTTGTACTGCTGGTTGCAGCCTTGGAGTGGCAAAATTGCAAAGGTGGTGGGGATTAAGTTTAAAAAAATGGAAAAACACCTGCCTCTCAGTTAATGTAATAGCCTGGGTTTTCACACTTCTTGTGTTGGTATCTCTTTTGTCCAAAAAAACCCCAAAACATTACAGGCGTGATCCCAGTAAAATCCTTATCAGTTGTAGTGCACAGCTGTTGAGCTTATTATCTTTCCTGCTATAGCCCACTGTTTTGCTGAGCTGCTAATTTGGCTATAAAATAAGTTTCTTCTGACTTTTTAATAATATTATGCAACCAGTGACCTTTGCCCATTATGTGGGCCAGGTGTTTTGTAGGGAGAGCCCTTGCCTCGTTACTGCTTGCGAAGGAGTAGCAGTGTGCACAACTCTTGAAATGAAGAGAGGTCTTCAGCAAAGTAGGTGATAGGCCAGCATACCCAGTCTGCATAAAACTGATGGTTATGGCTCTAAACAGGCAATGGAGTCTGATAAATACAGAGTACGCTGCAGCTTTATGGACCTAGAAAGCCTGAAAGGCGCTAGAGTGGTAGCCCAAGGAAATGTTGAGTCCAGTGTTCATTCTCAGAGCAGGTACTGCTTTCCTTACATGCTCCCCTGTTACTACTCAGATGAGAGCTGGAGCAATCATTTTTAAGTTTATGACCAAAATGTAGCAATTGCTACCTGGAAATGAGGCATCCATATCTGTAATCTTAAATGGCTGGGGCTGAACCCTTCTGATCCAGCCAACATAAGCCAACTATTCATGGCCTCATTAATGTCCCGTGACTGAAGCTACTTGGGCACCAATTTGCACCGTCAGAGCCTAAATTCCAGCAAAGACAAGAGCTGACTGCACATCAAATCTGCCTGCAGCGTCTTTGCTTTTTCAGTCTGTATTAGTTCAATACCTGTGTGTTTATGCACACTGATTTCAGCAGCAACTGGCTATACGGTGTCGTCCCTCCATACATTGATCATATAGGAGCCAGAGAAGTGGCTGTGCTTCAGAAGTGTATTGGTATTCCATTTTCTGACGCTGCTTTTGTTGCCTAGATTGATGTGCTTGGGGCCCCAAACACTGCACTGAGTTTAGTATGACCCCAGGGCCTTTGCAGATTCGACTGCAGGACTCAAACCTTTATATCCACTATTAAAAAGCAGTTATGTGACTTTTTATGTTAGAGCCAGGTGCTTTGTTGCCTGTGGACATGCTGTTACTTGACAAAATTTATTTATTTATTTTTCTTTATGGTCAAAATGTGATAAACATACCTGAGTACCTTACTCTTCACAAATGGTCTGGCTGCCTTCAGCAACCACTCGGATTTCTGCGGAAGGACAGGAGTCAGGGTTTCCCAACTGTCTGTAGGGCTGTGTCCGTAGCAGCATTCGTGTTACTTCCATATTTTCTTTGTGAAGGACGTACAATTTCTAGATGGCATGTCATCAGTATATTTTTAATGACATTTTTTGTGGTATTTTTTGTTTAAGTTCTCTAATTTGTAGGGCATTTCTAGTTTTTGTGGGTTCATTTATTTAGGCTTTATGTATGGGTGCATGCGTTGCAGGCTTATTGCATTAAACGTTTGCTTTTTTGTTGTTAAATCTGGAGCAATACTAGAGCACTGAAGGTGCTTTGGGTTGGGTCAGTACAAAATGGTGACTTCGGCATACTAGAAGTATAAAATGTGTTTTCTTACTGACTGTTTCTTTGAGAAGTTGATAGACGTGAAAAGCATTTAACAGTTGGGTTTTTTTCTCCTTTCCTGTTAAACTAAGCTACTGAGGAAATCTTCCTACTGCTACACGCTGCAATATGTCAGAAACACCGTTATGTTATAGTTGCATCATTATCTAAAGGAAAAATTGAGTGTGGGTTTGAAGTCGACAAGTGATGAAAGTAGCCCTGAGGTTGTCAATTAGAAAGCCAAGGCCTGGAATTGATAAGTTAATGGCCAGTTCCCTTCGCACCCCCTCGCTTTGCTGCCTGCTCCTGCCTCGCCCCGCAGCAGCTTTACTGCTTGCAACGTAAAGGAAAGGCTCCTGTTGGTTTGTGTCCCAAAATTTATGTCACTGATATGACTCACTTAAATTCTTGGCTGGTTGCAGTGTTCTTCATATGGACAGATAGTTAAACAAGGAGAAATGAGGTGCAGCAGACAGAAAATGCAATCTCAAAATGATGCCCCCATTTTGTCTTTTTTTATTTGTTTATTTTTTTGTTTAAATGTTGAACCGTTAATGCTGTTGTTTCAGACCATCCTCCTGCAGTACACACAGCAAATTTAGCAGCAGTACATCATTTAACTTCTACTGTATGTTTGTTTGCAGGTTTTAAAACCTGAAATTTAATGGCAGCCAGTTGGAACCCATGTGTTCCTGTTAAAGGCAGAGGGCAACACATGCGGTTTTTCCTGAAGGGAGATACTGGTTACCAAAGTTTATGATATAATGTAATATAATACATAGTGTTTCTATTTCACTTGGGCAGGAGGGAACTAACATGTTGCCATTTCTCCTAAGGAACACATGGGTTTAGATAAATAGGTAAATTATGGAAAATAACAGGATTTATTCAGATTTTAATCATTCTTGGTGTGCTGTGTTGTGAGAACAACAGTAACCTTATGAAAAGAGCTTTAAAGTAGCATTAGAAGTAGAATATAATTCAAACAGTCATTGTGCAAAGCAAAACATGTAATTCATCTTCAGTTTTCCAAAACTTTATGTACAGTATGAGTTTTTAGGGCTTGTAAAAGGTTGCAGATGGGCACCCCCGCTGCAGCCTGAGGTTTTCTGCTCGTGGCACAGCTGCTTCAGTGACATTGGAAATTCAGGATTTTTTCCACATAGCCTTGTCTCAACCTAGGGCAGATGAATAATAATCATGAGTACAAGAAAACAGTTTAATTTTGTAAGCATATTCAGGTTTTTGACCTTCCTGGTGGTTTCACCGTAACCAGCAAACATCTGTTGAATAATAAAAAAATTGCAGTTGCTACTTACCTGCCACAATCAAATGAAACAGGGAGCCTTGAGCATGGACTGCTGCTCTGGATTTCCTCTCTCCTCCAGCCAGATTTCAAAACATGAAGTAATTCTTACTCTAGCTTAATTCACAGGAAGAGAGACGTGACATCATATTAAGCAATTCAGCACTGGACGCCATGACGCTTTGTCTGCCTGATATGCTAGCTGTGCCCGAGACCCACGCAGCAGAGCTTTTCCAGTGCTTCACCACAGGTTCAGTACAAAAGAGGGAGTACGTGACTTTCCAAAAGTATGTGTTCCTTCTGTGCCATTCTTGAGATAGGTGTCTCATAGTACCCATAAATAATGAAAATACACAATGACATTTTTAATGAGAGGCTTCGTTTTCTTACACATTGTGACTCCAATGTTTCTACTATTACAGGATAACCTCCTGTGGTGGCCTGTTGCAAGAAAGGTTATCTCAAGATGAAGGCAGAACACTGTATCTAGTTTAGTCTGACCTGTTCAGGTATCACACCTACCAGAAAGTGTAATTCTGGGGTTTCCTCCTAAGTTGGTCCTTTCCTTGGATTGCACTTTTGTCTTTGCAGGAATCTTCTGTAGTTATTTTTTGAATGAGGTTCTGAAAGTTAATGATACTGAATCATCAAATCTCGTCTTCTGGGGGATAGTCATCTCTTTCTGAAGTTTTCTTCTCTTAACCGCTTTCATACATTTTTATATACCTGTCAGCCCAGCAGGGCTGTTGTGCAGGGTACAATTCACATGCTTTATGGAAGCCAGTCAGCCAAATTTTGGTGGAGCCAGTCACAGCTCTGCAAAAGGCAGACTGATGTCAAAAATCTCCATCCCTTTCAGTGGGTTGCTGCATATGTTGGTCTCTGCTCTTCTGGGTTTTCTTCCCCTCCCCTTCTGTTTTTGCTGTTGGTTAACTACATTTTCTCACCCATGGTACTCTCGCAGTCGAGTCCTTCTCTTGCCATGTGTTTCTTCACTTCTGTCATGCCTTAAGTACATCCACATCTTTCAGTGTGGATGAAAATTTGACTTGTGTACTGTCTGCTCACCAGTTTACACTAATTACTTCCATACTTCCACAGCACATGAAGCACAGGGGTGCTGAACAGTGCCCATCTTAGGGTGAAGGCTATGGTGCTCTACAGAGAGGTTAGAGGTTGAATTGGTCTTTTTTCCCCCTTTCCCTACCTAAGGAGGAGGAGTCTCATTTTAGGAGGAAAGTCTCTTTCTTCCCAGCAAGGCTGGGTGCACATAAACTCTTCAGCTCCCTAGAAGTTTGGTTGCATTGGATCACTTCTGTCTGAAGGTACAAAACCCTACTGTTGGAGCTTTTGATGCTAGAGCTTTCTAAGGCTAAAAAAAAAACCTCAGAGGGGCTCCTTTCCACCCTCATACTTTTACCTTTTCTGACAAATACAGCCTGAGCAGTGCTCCTTCCTTCCCACATGAGCATTCTCAAGCCCGAAGCTCCTGCCCTGCTCCATGTCATCTGTACTCAGAGGAATGCTGGAAAGAAATGAAAATTACTTACCAAAAAGTAGTATGGCATTTCCTAATTTTTTTTTCATTCCAGTATGGAATCTTGAAACAGGGAAAAGTTTGTCTAGATTCAATAATCTGAAATACTTGGAATGGATAAAAACCTGTCTTATACACTAGAAATAGAAAAAAAAAAAGAAAGGAAAACCCAGTGCTTGCACAAAAGCATGTTAGGAATGAGAAAGTTGACTTGGCATTTCCAGATTTTTAGTTTCTAAACCAAAGTTGAAGTCTACTGTTGTCTTTATGCAGTCAAGATAGATTTCCTTTGAGTATATCTGAAATGATACAGACTTCAGTTAAGTCAACTTTGTCTTTAAGGTCAGTATCATCATCTAAGACACATGCTATTAGCAGGTTGTTGTCCCACAGGAACTCAGCACCAATGTTCCTGAACGAGAGAAACCGGACAATGAATATGCTATCAAAGGGCTGCATTTCTTCAGGCAGCTGTGGGGGTTTTTTTATTAGCTTCTTTGACCACTTTTTCCTGGAAAATGATCTATTAACCTTAAAACACAACTGACAATTGGCAGAATCTAAAAAAGAAAAATTAAGACTTGATGGTTTAAGTTTGTTACTGTAATCTGCAATTGTATAAAATCACGTACTCATTTTGCTAATTGCAAAATTAAATGGTTTTGAACCAAATGTAAACTTGTTGGGGGAAAACCAGCAAGAGTTTGGGCCTTTGTGGTGCTGTTGACCTCAAAGATGTTTGGAGGCCTTGACTTCAGAGACTGAAATATTCACCCCCTCCCTGATTCATCAGATGCAATGCCTGACAGGGTCTGCCGTGTGAAGAGGGATGGCTGCAGGATATCTTTGCTCCACAACCATGAAGGGAGGTAGTTTAGAGGAGAAAGACATTGAAGATTTTTAATGCTTTAGACACTTTCAGTTTCTTTTTCAGACCACTTTCAGCCTGTTCTACAACTGATAAAAATATTTATTTTCTGGCATTTTTATAGAAAATATTTGAGATGTAGGTCTTGCTGCTTTCTGCCACTAGTAAGGGTAATGCTGACATGTTCCTCTATTAAAAAAAAAATAATTCTGCAACTAAATGATAAGCAAAGAACTGAACCCTGAGTCAATGAGATGGTAAAAACTTAGTGATCAAGAAATAACTAACAAAAACAAATTTCAAAATTTCTGTTGAGTGTATTTCTTCTTAAAACTACACCTATTAAAATTATGCCAAGGCCTAAACTTACTGTAATCTACTTAAATCATAAAAAATAACAAACAAAATAGAAGCAATGCTTCCAGGTTGTGGGTCAGACCATTCAACTGATGAAAGTCACTGCCTAAATTCTGGAAACCGAAAGTGTTTGAAGTACTGAGTTGGCTTTTGAGATCAGTAGTCTCTTCTGCAAGTACCAAGAGACTATTTTCTTCAGTATATTCAATTAGCTCAGTTTAATGACTAATTTATTCAAACTTGACCAATTGGGACTTGAAAGAAGCAGGAAAGCTTGTTCTTCTCTACCAATCTGTGAATAAAAGCTAATTATGAGAGGATTAGATTTGCTAATACTATAGTATTGAAGGATATTATGACCAAATACTAGACTGGTGCTAATTGTAGCTAATACCAAGTTATTTTAATAGATCAATCTTTAAATCAAATCATTATTTTCATTAGAAGTCTAGCCTCTTTGAGACAGTGCTATGCAACTGATAAACCATATCACTACATTTTAAGTTGCATTCCAGTTTCCATCGAAAGAAACTTAAATCATAAGTAAACACAAAGAGATCAGTTAGTAAATAAGAATTGTGCCATACATGATTTTATAACAAAAACAGTAAAATTAAACTGAAAAATTGTATAATGAGTTATGGAAAAGCTTAAATATATCAGCAGAGCTACTCTGTCCTTCTGGCTAGCAGTAAGAAGTGCCAAATTTAGTGTAAAAGCTATATTTAGTTGCAAAGCAACATACTTTAGTGGTTACAAACTGAGAATTAACCTTTCTCCAAGAAAATAACTAAAATGTTTAAATGGGAAAACAAGATTCGAATTAATTATTTAACTCAAGGTTTCCCGCTTGGTAGTGTAAATTATTATTTTAAAATAGGTGGCTTAAAAGATTTCATGCTGCTGAAAGTCATTGATAAGTGAGGTACCTACGAGTGAACATAAACAAGTGCAAACTTGACCTACAGATCCAGAAATTCAGCCAAGAATGTGATGTCAAGAAAATGGGAGAATAAAATTTTCAGTCCTGTCCATAAACATTTGGTAAATGGGACACCCCACAATGAAATTTAATTACCTCTTCCGCTGACAGGATCACGACAAAAACTTTGCTTCGGGCACAAGCAGAATGAGATACGGAGGACAGGATGGAGAGTGTCTCGGTCATCACACCTTTGCTACAGACACCAAGTCCTGCTTCCATTGGTCCTTGGTGTCTCAAACTTCAAGACAGCTACCATCGTGGTTCCTCTCCATCTGCTGGTTGCATCGGAAGCCGTTCCTGTAAATGCTAATCCATAACCTTTCATCAAATTGCTTTGAAAAACCACGACTTTCTGTTGCTGACTATTTAAAAGATCAATATGGCAACGGTTAGCTGCTCGTTTTTTATATCCATTCCCCCACAAGCGGAGTCCATGAATGGTGCTGAGTTTCCGAGAGGTGGTCCTTCTCCCATAGCTTACTTGACAGCAGGGCTGGCTCTTCCTCACCTCCTAGCTGGGATGAATGACCGAGGCAATAGATGCAAGTGCTTGGTGCACTGCTGCCAGACCAAGAAGCAAATCTTGGGGTGCTCCAGCACTGTGCTGTTTGTGCACCTGCTGCTGTGTGCCTGGATCGACCTTGCTGGGTAGCTTCTTTAGGTTTTAACCTCTTGTGAACATGGGTTCCTCATCGTCAGCAGGTCCATAAGCCAGCTGTGTAACTTAGAAGTAGCCTATTAGTAAGTAGAAAAGGAAGTTATGGCTGGAAATTTTGCTGCATATAATGGCCTGTTTCCCAGCTCCCCCTTTTCCCCACAGTTATTTCCCAGGGTAGCCCTCTATGTTTTGTCTATACATCCGGAGCCTCTGGCAGCCTCCTGCTAATCACTTCTCTCGTTGATGAGCCCAGAAGAGGATTTTCTTAACCGGCCGCCCAGCCTGCTGCTCGCTGCCAGAGGCATGGGTAGGTAGCAACAAGGGGCGTGTAACGGATGAAAAAACTAGATGATGGCGTTCGCCTCCCCAAAACTATTGACATGAACAGGCTACAGGTGCACCACAGTTTCCATTCCGCTCCACGTGATGTGCTGTCCCCCTCACTGGGCTCTGGGGGTCCATGACCCTGCTTGGGCGTTCGCTGTGAGAGCGATGAGGCTTTATGTGTTTACTGAACTATCACAGCCGGTGTAAAGGATGCTGAGGTAAAGACTGCATGTTACCTGCCCTGTGTGTCTGCCTGGGGGTCAAAATTTTTTAATATGCTATTTCTTTGTAGTCCTTTTCAAGTAAAACTCCAGGTTTTGCCATCTTTCCCTCACGTGCATCCACCGTGAAAGACGAGTACAGTATATAGGTTTTTCCAGACTAATTTTCAGGACAACTTGGACCTTTTTTTTTTCTGTGATGTTTCTAAAACTGGCAGAAGAAGAACTTTTTTTTAAGCCTGCATACGCTGCAAGGAGTATTTTAAAATAAAGATTTTTTTTTTTTTAAATCTTTAAGCGTGTTTAATGCTTGTATAATGTGCCAGATTTTAATTACAGTTGGCATTTATAAGCGTGGTGCTGGCAATGGCAACCATATTGCTGAAAAAAGGCATAAATTTTGACACTGGCAATATGGGAACCCAGCATACGAGACTGTAAACCTCATTGCTTTCTGTTTTAATATACTAGTTTAAGGGAAGAACTTTTAACAGTTAGTATTTAACTAGAATGTTTAGGGTTCGTTATAAAGTTGTTCTAATTCCAAACTATTTAGTAATTTAGGTCGTATCAAAGATCGGCTTAGGTAATAACTTTCTATTAAACAGCCTTTAAATAAGCATGCTTAAAGTAGGGAAAATAAGATGCTTCATTACAAGAAATGAGGTTGGCATCTACCAGGTTTTCCATTAAGTTCCAGGTCACAGACAAATAAAGGAAGTATGTTAGGAAAAAAAACCTTTTTAAAAATAATTAGGGAGATGTCTGTTTTGTTCACCAGATGGAAAATCAGTAGTTGTGGGTGGTCTGTGCTGGATGGGGCATCTCACAATTGGCAGAACTATGCCTTTAACTTTTAAAGTCCTGGGACAAAATGTGAAAGTAATTGACTGTTCAGAATGCTCTCTCTCTGGATACCTAGCATGCTTTTAAAACCAAGATTTGGTGAGTTTCTGACTTTTTTTCCTAAGAATGCTCAAGCTGTTGTGTCTAGTATTAGGCCAGTTGGGTATATTTTTGGTAGCTGTTTAGTGAGGCTGTTGTCTTTCGTGATTATGCCTGTGTATGCCTGACTTGCATGCGCACAACTGAATTGCCACAGCTTTACAATTCTCCATTAGCATGTTGTGCACATGCTTTTCATATTATTGTGTTTGCCGTGTTCAGGGTATACATAAACTGTTGCTTAACATCATTTGTTTCTTTCCTCTAGTTCATTCCATATTAAGGAATTTATATCTATCAGTTTGCCAACATACTAAAGAAAACAAAGTTGTAACCTTATTTTCACAAACAAGAAAATTCCTGTTTTAGAATAATTCAGGGGTTTGCAAAAGTATTTAAAATCGGTAGTTTGTTGTTTGTTTTTTTTAAACCTGAATAAATAAATCCAAATGTGCATGTGTGGATAGTACGTGTACACACATGCATGTTAAATACAGTCATTTAAGAATGCGTTAGAATCTTCTTGGTGCAGTTTGTAATGTTGCTCACCATTCCAGGACTGAGGCTTTCTAATTGTCAGATTAATTTGAGAAAACTGTATTTCAAATGTGGAAGATGAGTTAGAAAATGTTCGTATTCATGTTAAGAATAACAGATTTTATTATCTGAACTGCAGTAAGAATGTGTGCTGCTCAGCAGTGACCTCTCAAAGAATGAGGCAGAACCCATTTATGGGATCGGAGGCAATTGCTTTATATTTACCTTACTTTACAGACAATTTTTTTGCAGTTATCTATATGAATGGTCACAGAGAATTGTATGCATGCGTTATATCTATATTGTAGCTTGTGTTAAACTGATCCCCACACTTATTATGTAGAAGCATTCTTGAAGATAAGTGAGGCACTCAACTTAGTGCCTTCTTTGTAAAATCCCTTTTGCTATGCATGACATGTACTCTGTATTTTTTTCCTTGCAGTAAATTATAAAGCTTTTTTCTTTCCATGAATCTCCTTCCAAGAAAACACATACAGCCTAATAACACTCGCCTTGAGAACTGTGCATTGCCTCCACTACAAAGCCGTGTTTTCATTGAAGAGATAATTATAATATGGTTTAATGTTCTTGTCAACCCTGAAACATTGTCCCTAAAGAGTGCTATTCTGGAGGATGTCTTTTTGAAGAGAGTTGAATGTAGCTAAGAAAACATACATATAGCCACACACTTTTCTGATAAACCAAGACAGATTTTTAATACAATATGTGCTCTCTCAAAAGAATTATACATTTTCTAAGGTGTTAATTTAGAGCTGTGTCTTCCTCCAGATTTCACTGTTAAAAATACAGAAAGTTTGCTTGGATTTATTTATTTTGCTGTCTTCCCCCCTCCCCCATTATATTATTTGTAGACTTTAAATCTATACAAAGACATAAACTCATCATAATAATTAAAATGCTTTTAATGTGCTTTGAGGCACAGACTTCAAATGGGTGAAAAAGCCTAAACTGGAACACAAATGGTTCTTCCCAGGCAACAAATACGCTTGGCTGTTGATATGCTGTAATTTTCTGCTTTACTTACTAAAAACAGCAATTACTTAGTTGTTCCATATCCCCCCCCAGCACAGATGCTACTCAGTCTGTCCACTTTCTGAGCGCCGAGCAGGCTGTGTGTGTGCACGGGTGGATGCGCGTGCATGCGTTTTAATGCGACGCAAGTCAAGTTTTCCCCTTGCATGCTGTACTGTTAACAGCATTTATTTGCCACTGCTGCCAGTTTTCCACCAGCCCAAGACAATGGTGTGCTGGAAGCGGCTGTGGCTGTGAAAGTCTCGCTTAGCCGTCTCTCCTGCCGATGGCAAACGTTTCCAGGTGCAGCTGTGCAAAGCATCGAGCTGACCTTACAAACCAGCGCAAGGAGAGATAAAAGCCAGACAGTCACACCGGTTAAGACTGCAGCCTGGTTGAACAAATCTTTAACATCGTTTTCACTGTACTGTCTTTTGTGGCGGTCTGGTGGTTGTGAACAGTGTCTGGTGCTGCTAAAAGCTACGTAGTCTGAAGCAAAAAGCCTTGGAGGGAAATGAAATCGCAGGCCGGCTGAAGGCAATGCAAAATTCCTCTTGGCTTCAGGCCGTCTGGGATTTCCCCCTTGGGTTTCAGCGCCCAGTTAAAGGCTGGTAAGTAAGAAAAATGTGGTTATCTGCCACACCACAAAGAGTACATATGACCAAAAAAAACCTGAAAAGCTAAGGACAACACAACTCTTTCGCTGAGCGTGAGACTGTTAGCATAGCCAAGGAATTGCATGGCTCAGCACAATGCAACCTCACTGCTGAATCGGGTGCTTGGGATCTTGAATTTAATATCTAATTGTTTTTAAGAGCTACTGTTAAATGAGGAATGTGAGCAAATATGTTAGTTAATTGAAAGGCATTTTATTAAGTATTTAATTAGCATAATTCTAGAAAGAAGCACAATACCTGGCAAAAGTGTATCATTTCAATCTTCATTACAGTCATCTCATCATTAGCAATCCATTTGCTTGTTCTGAAGTCAATGGGATTTTTTTTTTTTCTTTGAGGAGGAATTACAAAATAAGGCCTTAAATTAGTACTGTAAATAATCTCTCTAGAGAAACTTTTCACTGCAAAGACTTCCTCGACAGGCAAGTGTTAAAACATTTCTGGTGCTGCACAGTTTAAAAATATCCTTGAGATTTTTCCCCTCAGGTTTATATATTCAAGCTAGATAGCCACCGTTCAAAGAATAAGCAAGTGTTTCTGGCAGAATTAACATTTTATAGTCATGTCAAGTATGTTTTGGTTCCCCCAACGTTTTCCTTTTGTAGTGGAAGGAAAAAAATAACCTAAAAATACAAAATCTTAGTTAATGAACATAGATGCTAAGTGGCATGAAAAGAAATGAAAAATGCCTGTTTCCCATTGCCCCTTGTTTTCATATCTTTGAATTTGTTACTACAAATGTTATTTTTAGAATTTAACAAGATACTGTGTTCCTACCTAATCTTTTTTACGCAACTCAGCATCTAACATTTTGAGGGATATTTCTTAACTTAAATCTTGGGTTCGGGGTTGTTTGGGTTTTTTTCCTAAACTACCCCTTTTCTTTTTTGAACAAATAACTCATTGTGGGATTAAATACCTGACAAAAACATATAGGACTTTCCCAATAGGTGAATATACATTAGTTTTGCAATTACATTTCCTCATTTCTTTCAGGCTATATATTCAATTTATTTAAAAAATCTTTTTTATTTTAGCTGTGATGATGTCACGTATAAATCCATTGCCACATGAGATGCTGCTATAATCACAGCTAAGTGATCTCTCTCTGACAGACAGGTATCTTTGCTGTTGCATGTCCTCACAAATTTCCCTCTCTGAGAAAGACTGTGTGGAGGGATACTTCCAGACGGCCTGTTTTGTGCAGTCCCTCCTCCTGCGAGGCATGCTTGCCAAGGCAAATGTTCCTGCTCTGCTTTTAAAACATACTTAATATTCCACTTTTCTTTTCCATGTAGTTTTGCAGATAAGGAATTGTTAAGCTCTAAATAGTGTCAGTGTTTGTTTAAAAGCAACTTGATTTTTAACACCTAGTGTTTTTGAAGGCACTCGATTTCCAGTTTTCACATCCAAACGCTGAGATGGAGAGAGCATCTGCAGGGAAGGCTGTATTTTTGCGTGTTGACTAAATCTTTTTTAAGTGGGTAAATACACTCTTTGACCTCATTTGCTCTGGAAATTCCCATTGGTTGCATATTATTGCCATGGGAGATAAATTGATTCACTAGTATTTTCTTGCCTTTTAAAAGACTGGAGCAAAATTTTGCTGAAATTCTCTTATAATAATAAAATTATCAATAACCTTGTTTTCTTTTATGATACTGGCATTCATTCAGCCTCTGTATCTCCCTGTACACTGCATTCTTGTAAGTCTTTTCTCATAAGAGGAGACTGCAAAGACATGCAACAGCTCAAGACAGCCTCATTAAGGCTGGAAAGTAAAATGTTCAGGAGTTAGGAAATGTCAGAATTAAGATAGCTGATGCAATTGAAGTTCAGCCCCCTCATCTGTTTCCATGATAGCGTAGTCTTTTAATTTCAGGATCATACATGGGTTTTTCCACAGGACCCCTGCCTCAGTTAGTGAACAGGACGGACGATGCTGAGTTAATGAGCAGTTATTCAATATTTTGTTTTCTCCTAATTTTTCAATGTGTAGCCCTAGGCCTTATTTACTGCACGCTATTGAAACCCTGCTGTGAAGACAGAATTGTTAATTTCCTCATGAGCTTTTCTGTGGCACTTATTGCTATAAATATCTGAATGCTTAACAAACATTAATTAATTTATCTTCAGAAAACCCTCAAGATGAAAAGGGCTGGTATTACTACTGTTTTACAAATAGGGAGCTGAGGCATAGGGAGATGAGCACAATGAATGTCCTATAAATTTGGGTGCTTGGTTGTCAGCTTACAGTTAAGGAGGTAGAGATCTGTATTTCAGCGTTCAGTTTTGAGGCACCTTGCCATCAGAGCAGAAAAGTAGCACTAGCTTAGATAAATAGGCTTTCTCTAGCGTTATTAGAAGAGCTAGTGAGATGAGCTGTGCAGGGAGCACTAAAACCATTTATTGCACTAATAGCTTTTATGTGGGGAAAAAAAACAGAAGCCTTGGGCATGCAAATCCTCTTCACCTGCACTCTTTTACTTTTAAATGTCCAAATAATTTTAATTCTGTGCCAAATAGAAACTTCTAAGGAGACCCGCAGAGCATCATGGCTGCGACTTCACTCCATTGAGAAGAGCTGGAAATACATAGAATATACAGTGAGCAGGGAATCACCTAACCTAGACAAGGGGAAATACTGCAGAATACCATTCCTTAAATCACAGCCTTTTCATAGATTTAGTATCCTTCCTGTGGGTTTCAGGAAAGTGCTTTCACCCACTCAAGATTCAGAGCTGTTAGCCCTTTATTAGAGTCACTTATCTAAGCTCTTGTTTCCAAAAGCATTTTGATTTAATTATGTAGGACCCTTCCAGAGGAGTACAGAAACAGAAATGTTAACAGGAGTGTCCTCTTACTTTAGAAGTTGCTCTGTGATAAGAAGCAATGGCATCAGTTCTTCCTTATTTTTGAGATGATTCAAGCCTGTATTTCCAAAACACTGCTTTAACTACTTATGGGTTAAACTGTGTCCTTCTAGATTAATAGGTAGAGGCATTCACTTGGTAGAGGGCAGACCCAGTTCCTGTCCTTGCTCCAGTTAGGTATCCAAGTAATTGGTATTAATCAAGTATTGGTTAAAGTAAGAAAGTAGGTTTTGGATGAGTCTTTGTAGACTGGCCTTGAAGGTTATGCTTGGGCTTGTTTGTGTCGTCTCCCTCAGATCCAGTGAATGTGTAACGTCATGCCAATTAGCGCCACTTCTGCAGCATGTCCCCAGGTAAGGGTAAGACCTTAAAAAAAAACTTAAAATGAACACACAAACAAACAAAAACCCTCCCACATTCCTACAGACAATAATCTTCTTTATCCAGTCATGATTCAGGCCTGTCCCATAAAACATCTCTGGAGGAATATATTACTGAAGACAGTTTCCTAAGCTGTGTGCTCCAAGGGCTGAATTTCAATACACAGAAACATGAATTTGGCTATTTCCTAACTTCCTGTTAGTTAGCCTCGCAGTCTTAGCAGTGGTATTTTAATGTGGTTGTCACAGATTGCTAAGAGGATGTTTTAGCCTGAAATGATGCTGGACCCCACATGGTTTGTCAGCATGGCTTGTGAGCTGGAGAGCATGGAGCTGCAGTGGGCAGCATGCAGGTAGTACTGCAGTATTGCACTTATCAATATGTATATGGCACCAAGGTATTAGGCACGGATATGGTGTCAGTGTCCTCTGCGCAGGCATTATGCCTGCTCAGTGTGGCCTGGCATCACTGATCCACTGCCCTTGCCACGTCTGTCCCTGGAGCACGGTCGGTGCCTTGCACTGTCTGTGGGGAGGGAGGGGGCTGTGCTCCTTCCCAAGGAAAGGGCTGGGGCAGGCAGGTGGGAGCCTTGTCCTCATAGGAGGGGGGGGTCAGAAAACTGGACTGCAGGGGGTGGAAGGAAAATGGGGATCATAGTGCCCTTAGGGCTGATTTCCACAGCAGCCTTTCATCACGACGTGAGTATGAGCCCCCATTACAAGCAGGTCACAGGAGCCACAGCCTGCCAAGGTCCCACTGGCTTCTTGTCTAACAATCAAATTACATTTGGTGGTGCTATCGTACTTTTTCTGGGTTTTGGGGAGGGAATCTCTGCAACTACAGATGCCCAGGTGTGTCAGGGGTCATTGCAGGTGATGTGATGCTTTCTCCCCCAGCTCTGTCTTGTCCTTTCCCTTCCTCGGTGCATTGTTTCAGTCCCATTCCCCTTCTGAGGCTTCTCATTTACTTCAGCCCTCTTGCCAGGCCAGGACTAGCTTTCCTCTTAGGGCTCAGCATATGGGGGAACGTTTTTGCAGAATGCATAAGCAAAACACCTTCTTCTTATGTTTTCCTAGAACTGCTGGTAGCCACCATCATGGGGCAAGAGGTTTGGGCTCCGTACCTGAGCCGTGCCATGGAGTTTCCTTGAGGGGATGGGGTACTGCACAGTCTAGTCTGACCAAGGGCTGCAAGTAGAAGGAGCACAGCATTATTACCCCCTTAAATGAAACAAATCTTCCCTGCCCATGTTGAATCGCGTTTTTTCAGAGGCTTTTATCTTGGCTAAATTTGGGTGATTTCTAATGAGCACGACAAAGACATACATAAAATACAGAAGACTCCCAGTCCTCCTTGCTAAGTTGAAAGTAATTTGAAAAGGGAACATTTTTCAAGGTCTTGGTAATTTCAACATGCAGAAGAACCTCGCTCTTTGGAATCACCTGTTACTACTGTAAAGTTCCCAGAACTTCAGCCTGAAGCAGACACGTAGCACAGACAATTCCTGTCCTTGCTGTTGGCAGAATTGTGTGCAACTGAAAATAAGAGTATCTGGCAACTTAGTAGTAGGCGACAACATGATCCTACTGTAGATAGTCTACTTCCATGAGGGAAGCTGAATGTGGAGAATGATGTTGCTGTGTTAATGGAGAAACAAAACTTTCTGCAGGGTTCATGGAAAAAAATTGGTACTTTTCCAGTCTGCTAAGGCTGCAAATTCCAGAAATTTAGAAGAAGAGAATGAACCCAAGCTGTAGGCAAGCAGACATCCCTCTCCAGCGCTCAGGTGCAGAGCTAACTAAATGTGGATGTTTGAGGTTTTTGTTAACAAAAAGACCAACGTTGCTAATGCAGACCCCCTGCTATTGGAACACCAGAAGTGTTGGACTAACAAATTAGCACACAGGAAATCTGCAATTGCAGAAGAACTCGGGTCTCATGACGGTAACAATTGTTTATGTCTTTCTACAGCAAAAAGGCCGTTTAATTGTGTTAGATTACAACCTTGTGTTCAGATAGTGGGCGCTCACATTATTGTCTTTTGTGAAGATGAGTTGTCACTCCTCTGATCTAGGTTGCTCTCACAACAAAGAGGCAGTACAGCTTTCTGTCTGAAATAGGATAAATAGAAGAATTTCTTTCAGTGCTAGGCTGTGCAACAGTTTCCCTTGTACGAGCCCTAAAGTTTAGCCTTTACTAATTGGTACTGAAATAAAAATTAATCAGTGTGAGGAAAGGGAATTCACAGCTGAATTCTAATTATTGCAGTGAAAGTAAGCAAAACTCTGGTTGATCTGTGCGTGGCCTAAGAATGAAATGCTTAGCGCGAGTTTCTTAACTGGAACTGATGTCCCAAAACAGCTCTGTGTGTTTGCTCTTACCAGCAGCTGGTAGCTAGGTCGTAGCTGTGCATTTTGGAACCAGCCATGCTGGTTGAGAATGGCACCGCTCCCTGTCTCACTGCCACTCCGGGAGAGGCGATTGCTCCCATAGGCCTGCCTCGGAGAAGTTTGATATGTGCTAACAGGGCTCACTGTGCCTAGAGCTGGGGCAGGGGCACTCATGCAACCCCTTCCCATCAGCATGATTGCAGAGGCAATCGCATCTGGCCCGTGGGTGATGCCAAGCACCCCAGGTTGATGGCATCTCAGGTTAGGTTCAGAAGAGGACATCTGCCTGCAGCCGTCAATCACCAAAAGCAGTAGGTGTCCTGCTGGCAGAGGTTTTGTGGCTGCTGGAAAGCATTTCATGTTCTTCTTTTCCCTCTTCCTAGCTGAACTGCAGAGGCTTTCTTCCCATATGGATACTCAGTCAATGGAAACAGATACCTAATCAATTTAATAAAAGTGGAGTTTTTCCATATTCTCCACGAAGGGTAAATTCATCCACTGGCTGATGCGCTACTTCTCTACTAAGCTCCTATTCAGATAACATCAGAGCTGGTTGAAAAACGTAAAACAAAACATCTCAAGTTTTGGAAAATGACACTTTTTTCCTCTTTATTTCTGTTGTTTAAAGAAAAAATAACAACCTTTTGTTTTCTTTTGTTTTTCTTTCTTTCCTCACTCTCTCTTCCTTCTTGCCCTTCTCTTCTTTTCCTTTTTCTAGTTTGCCTTTGTAAAAATAGAGGGCCAGTAAAACGAAAACGGTGGATCAGGCTGTGCCTTCCAATTCTTTGCCTTCCAATTTTGACTGAAATAGTGAAATGTCAGTGCTTTGACAATGTTTTTTTATTAACTCTTTCTTAATACAAAAAAAATTCAACCAGCTCTAGTGAGCAACAGCTTCACAGTACTCTTGGCAGTTTTCATGAGCAGCAGTAAGTGGTGATGAAATTCTGCAGTGGCAGTACGTAGGCTTGTATCCTTCTAGTTTGCATAGGGGTCGTGGGGCAACGTGATTCTGAACTTGTACTCCCTGTGCAATGTGGAATTACTGTTATCACCAACTTTGGCTATTTCTGTAAGGAACAAAAGCAACCGCAACTGAAGCCGTACAGAGCAAGAAAAGATCGTGCCTTTTGCAATCTCTTTTCTGATAGACTCATAAGGATTTGATTTGAATTAGCAAATGGTGATAAATGCCGATTTTTACAAAAATCTTTTTTAAAGGACTTATAAAAACTTGAAAATCTGATGGTGAAAATATAGGTGTCCATCTGATTCTTCAGCATGTGCTCGTTTCTTCTCTTGTTCTGCTCTGGAACCGTGGCACTGCCTTTGCCCTGCATATTTAGAGGGACTTAGGCAGGAGAAAACAAGAGAGGCTGAACTTGACAAAAGGTATACTTGGCAATTATGTTTGGCAATGCTAACGTCTATTAACCGTTGATTTTTTTTCAGTAAAAAGTAGAAATTAAATCCTACTGTGCCCATTGGAGGCTTTTTTCAAAGGAAGAGCTACTGATGAGCTATTCTTCCATGATGGTGCTGGTTTCTCCAAATAACATCATCAGCATGGCTTTTCTCAAAGTGAGTGTAATTTGCATAGCATGCTTTTGGGGGCTTCTGCTGCTGCCGAAGCTAATTTAACACTCATTAAAGCACTGAGCAAGTCTAATCCAAGGTCTTACGGACCTTCAGTGCAGGCCCATAAGATGTGCAGATTTGCATTTGCTGAACAGCTCCAGGGGAAGCATGCTGGGGGAAGAGGGTGTTGGTGTGCATCTTGCTATCGCAGAGCTGCCACTGCATTGGGGGAAGTTTGGAGAAGATTCTTATAACCATAGGCAGAGGCATATATCCTCTGGTAGCAGTCCTACCTGCCGGAGCCATGAATGGAGCTAGGGGCCAGCTCTGATGATGATTATCCTGTCCCAGCGGGCTGCCTGAGCCATGCGACTGGTCCTGGCATCCCACGAGGGACAGCTGCTGTGGGCTGGTTTGATGCCACAGCTGCCATTCGCCTTGAGCCCACAGAGGTGCTGGGCTGCTCAGCTGTGCCACCTACCAGCCCTGCTTCTCGGGTAGGGGGCCCAACGCTTGCTCGCCGCCCCACATTTCCATATCGTGTGGAGTCTCTGCAATGGGTGAAATCATGGTGCTGCCACCACTTTCTGTGGGGCTGAGGTTTTACCCAGCCCGTTTTATGTGCTGAGCAACCCAGCTGCCCACACTGACACCGGGGCTTAGGCAACCCTCAGCCAGGGCAAGTCAGGAGGTGGTACATGCATTGTGTGGGCGAAGCCACACACCTGGACGATGCCAGCTGTGGCTTCTCCTGCTGGCGCAACTGCCGCCACCTACCCCAGTGACCTCCCTGCTGGCAGCTGCAACGCCGGTCCCTCTTCCAGCTCGTGTCTGTGCCTCGCGCCTGGAGATGCGTGAAATAGGACATGGCAGAGCTATAAACACCTGCGCAGCTGTGCGGGGGCAAGCGGCGGCCGGTGGTTGCACCTCCTGGCTCCGGCCACTCCAGTTCCTCAGCAGTGGCGGGCTTGCTCCTGACAGGGCACGTACCATGTCCTGCACCCCGCCTGCACCTTCAGGGTTGTCTTCTTACAGCTCAGGTACCGCTGGCTGCCATAGCGGTCTGCTAGCGGGCATAGCGGATGGGTTTGGCCCTTCGCTCCGTTGGTGACGGTGCCTGGTCTGGCTGCGTGGTCTCTCCAGCACTGGCGGCCATCTCTGGCACTGCTTTGCTTGCTTTCTCCACGAAGCGGCTGTTCTTGCCAGGGGGAGCATGTTGTCCATCCATCCATCCATCCGTGCGCGTAGACCACTGGTGAGCGGGGTAATCGTGGAACGAGGTTGCCGATCCAGACCCATCCCCTTCCCCCGGTGATGAGCGCAGCGGCAATCGGGGCAGCGTT
>VYZV01015374.1:118841-182149 GCA_013401275.1 Pandion haliaetus | reverse complement strand
GGGGGTGGGTGGGTTTGAGGGTCTTTTTGTTTTTTCTTTAGTTTGTTGATGTTTTCAAATTCTCTAAACAAAGTCAGATGTGTTAACAGTCTTATTAACAATGTTAAAATGGAATTAACAGCTTGTGGATACCTCTGGAGTACAATAGCATGTCAGCCTACCCTGCCCCCTTATAAATCGCGTCCCGCTGTCTTTCTTTTGTTTCGTGCCCAATCAACAAACTAAAGTTTTGTTGAGGCAGAAGGGCAGTTCAAGTGTTCCTGCTCTGGCGGAGGGAAGAGCGGTAGTGGGGTTTCTCCATGGCCCGGGCGAGGCCCCTGCGCGAGTGGGGAATGGGACCGACCCCCAAACTTGCAGGCAAGGCTTTGCTGACCTGCCTGCCTCCCTGACCTCTGCCGTGCTGTTTTGTCAGTTTAAAAGGCTTTGCCGAGGTTGTAGTTTACTTTTATGGGCCTTTCAGTGCGGCTACAAAAGCTTTTGTTTATTTAAGATGTAGCGCGGTTCAGATTTCTATTAATCTTCATACAACTTCGGTGGCTTCGCCGCTTCCGTAAAGGTTCATCACCGAAATGGTGACGCGCCTGGTCTTAGGCAGCCAACGTCGGCTGGGTAATTACAGCAAATTTGGGGTATTTCAGAAATGATTTGCCTCTGAGAGTGGAAATTAGCACCGACACATGCTGTTGTTTAACTTGATTTCACCACAATTTGAGTTCTGTGCTGAGGACAGACTTTTATTTTACCTTTTACACCCTCAAGTTTACTTCTTGCAGTTGAACTCTTTAGAAACGTCACCCAGCCAATTTCAGCATTAATTGCAAAATGAACATTTAATGAGATCTAATTTTTTTCATGTGGCTAGAATCACCCCAGGTTAATTTGCATAGAAATTTTATGTAAAATGAGAGGCATTCCCCATAAGGAAAATGCTTATATGTTTTTGCTCATATGGTAATTATATTTTTACTCCTTTCATCCAACAATCTTCAAGTATTACAGTTCCTCCTGGAAGTGCATAGCACTACCAGGCAGGCACGCATTTCAAGCCCTTTTATCGCTCAAAAACCTGCAAGACACAGGCAGGTTGCAGTTCGCCCAAGGACTGCAAAACAGTCATAAGCCCAAAATAGAGAAACCCTCCCTTTTGTAGGGGAGCACAGGCCCCTCATGCTCCTGGCCGGCCCTGTGTGCTGCCAGTCCCACCCCGCTCTGGCTCCCTGGCTCCACAGCCGCCCGCCAGACATGGGAAGCGCCCACTGGAGATGCGCCTGCCCACAGTGACACTCCAAAATGGGCAGTCTCCATGTCCAAAGGCTGCTATCCAGAGCAATGGTTTTGTCTCTGGCAGCCCCACATGCCATTCCCTCTCTGAAATCATTTCGCCGAGCTGGGCTACGCTTTTCCCCCATTTTCCTCATGCTCCCCAGTGTTGGCTCCTGTTGTGTCCCCATGTGCGTCCTGCAGCCCAAGGTGCTTCGCTTTTGCTTTCCGTGGGGGTAACAGAGGGATGTTGAGTTTCCAACATCAGAGCTGCGGCTGGACCACCTACCCCGCCGCATCACTGGGCCCTGCTTCCCTTGGTCCCCTCTGGCGTGTGCACATCTCTCAGTCCCCAGCCTAAAACCCAGCCACTCTCCCTTCCCTTCAGTTTACACAGCTGTTCTGTAAGCGGAGAAGCTGATATCAAATGCAGTGCAAACTGATCAGTAGCCCGTAGGCCGTTTGACTTCACTCCGGTGCACGCTGAGCACGGCTTGCCCTTGCCACAGCAACGCAACATGAAAACGTTTCCCCTTTCTGAGGATCATGTCCCCAGGAAGGTGTGTGGTGATGAGGATTAAGTTCATTTCATTATTTTCTTACCTAACTGGTACAAAAACTCTCTCACCGGGAAACTTGTACCAGTTTTGCACATATAAAAACTGGTATCTAGTCTTAATAATGAAAGAACAAGGGTGATAAAGATGAAATTATAGAGGGATAAAATGTATGTTATTTATAGCATAGCTCACTTTACTGTGTTGTTAAAATATTACATTTAATAGGCCATCCAATAATATTCTAGTAATTCTGCCTGTTTTAAATCCTCTGTGTCTATTTTTACACTACAAAGGTTTTACATCACTTCGAAATTCTACAGATAAAAAGATATATTTTCATCTTATTTTAATGCTTGCGAAACTGATGAACAAAGAAAAATTTATAACTAGGTGCTGATTTATTTCTACATAAAAAAATAAATTCCCATTTTTGGGAAGCGTATTCATTTTTATGCAACATCTGGTGAGAGAACAAACACCTCTTTTGTCTGACTACTAGGAAATTCACAAATAGATGTAGTGTATGCTGAGAAAATATTTTTTGTTGATGGATAATGTGAATTACAACAATTATGTCAATACTTTGCATTTGTTGTCCTCTTGCAGAAATAGGGCATCTCAAAGTGCCTCAGATAAGCAGTTTTCCCAGGAAGGGTGCATAGGGATGCCAAGGCCAGCTCCACCAGTCACCCTCTGCACGACCATCGGCAATCTCCATCGCCTGGGATATAGCCCGCCCGTCAATTACACGTACAGTGCTTCTGTTATTATTCCTGTAAATCTCGTTTATTCCAGTAGCAGATCAGCGGCAGCAGAGGAGCCTGCGTGCAGCGTCTTGAGGAGCACAGAGTAGCAGGGCAGTCCTCACCGGCTTACCTTTACAGAGCCCCAGAGCCCAACCATCGGAGGTGTTGAGACCTTCCCGGTGGAGCGGCTTCGGTGGAGCAGCGGCTACCTGCCGCTTGCCAGCTTCAGGCCCTGACGTGGTTTTGTTCTACAGAGGCTTGCTCTCATGTGCTTGTTTTCCAGATTCCTTGACTTGCACTTTCATTTCTGTGGTTATGCAGAGTTTGTGTTCCTGCTAGATATCTACCTAAAGAAGATTTAAGAATGATCTCATTTTTGCCTTTTTATTTCTATGCTTTATAATTTGTAGCAAATTCCTAGAAAAGATCTGTATTTCGTGGAAAATAGTGAGGTCTGTTTACTTTTTAACGTATGGCAGTTTTGTATACAGAGTTATGAGGAAGTTAATTATACATATAATCTTTTTGGTGAGCTCTCAGCAACACCCACAGGAGTTGCATGAGTTTTCTGAAAGGAGGGCCCCACAAACTACACAACAAATTTTAAAAAAGGAAATAATAAGCAAGCTTAGTGCCTCTGATTTAAAAGCAATTTTAAGTGAGAGAATATATTACCTATTTGCTCATCCATTTGGGTCCAAATAATTCTCCTACAAAAATGTGCAGCGGAAATTGAAGCACAGGAGCAGAGCAGAGCCTAAGAAGTGTTACGTTGTGAATCCAGCAAAATGTACCTACATATTCCATATTACAAATGCAAAGAGATCTATTGAAGCTAAAATCAAGATACTGAAAAAATCTTTCCAGTATTAGGCCTTGATACGAGTGTCTCTATTTGAAAGAAGCTATGATATTATACAGTGTGATGATATCTTTTATTGAAGTCTAAAACTAGTAACTTGTACTTTTTGGACATATCTCCTGCTGACATGTCTCGGGAGCTTCTTCCAGCTGTTGGAGGTAGGCAGGATAGGAAGGAGGACTCAGTTTTAGTGAAGACGGGCAATGCGAGAGAGGCGGTGGTCATTCGTTAGCTGGAGCAGAGGATGGGGCAGATTCAAATCCCTTGGAGAAGCCCCTTTCCCAAGACCTGAGAAGAGGCCCACGGATGTCCATGGCAATCCTTCCATTGCCCTCATTTGCAGGAAAAGCGAGCGTGTGGCTTTGACACATGCCGATTTGGGGGTTTCTGTTCCTTCAGCTGAGCTGCATTTGGGCTGGGCCAGCGTGGGGGCCGGGGTATGTGCCGAGGGCTGAAGTCACTGAGGATGGAATGTCCCATCTTTCCTGCAGACCAAAAAGAGGTGCCCTGACACAGAAAGCACCGTCCTGAGCGCTGGGGCACAAAGAAGTTTGAGAACCAGACGTCATCCACGTGTCCGCCCGCCTGGTGCTCAGCCGGGTGGAGGGAGGCACTAGGACCAAACAAAAACTCCTGGGGACTTTGCCAGAGTATTCCTGGGGTTAACGTCTAAACTTAAACCCCACCTGGCTAAGTTTTTCCGAGGCAAATAGTTGTGTTCATATTCTGTGTTCATCTGTCTTGGATGATTTATTTATTTACCTTTTCCATGCCAGGCAAGTTTTATTGAAGACATCCTGCAGGTTAGCTAGTTGCAGGTGACTTTAGTTTGAGTGGCTTCTGCCCTTGGAGGGAGGTGCAGCAAGGTGGCCGGAGGGAGGTCTGTTGGGAGCCAAGGAGGCTGCATTTCATCCCCAGGCAGAGCTGCCGTGGGGCAGGTGCAGGTGAGCGGTGGCTTGGGAAAGAGCTAAGGGAGATTGTGGGTTCCAGAAAGGGACTTTGGCTTCCCCAGATCAACCAAAGGGTCATATCACATCGATTCTGTACTAGCACTGTATTTTTATGAATGCCTACTCACACCAGGAAATGCCATCTCAAAATGTTTGCTCTATATAGGTGTACCTATATAGAGATTTTTCCATAGAGGTATAATACAGTAATAATTGATGTAAAAAGGCATGAGACACATTTTGAAGATGTAGCGCCTTTAATTCTATATGCTTTCCTATTGCAAGCTGATTTTTAAATTGGGAAACTTGGGAAAACCTTGTAAATGAGGCTGCTGGTTTATTTATTTATTTGTTTCATTTCAGCTGAGACAGATGGGATTCTCGGATCATGCACTGTTAAGCCTTCCTTTGGAATTCTCGCCACTGCGGCCACAGAGCCCAGATGGTGCTTAAATCTGTCATTTTTTAACAACCCGACTTTCTTAATTTTATATCCAAACACATTGAGCATTCAAAGTGATTAATTACTGTCCAGATATGTCTGTGCTGCGGCAATTTACTCGCATGTGCCAAAGATCATTTTGTTTTGGAGTAGGTAGTTTGGTGAGGGCTGAGCGGGTGGCGAAAGACTCACCAGCAGATACTTGACATTGGAGGTAGCAGCACGGTGCTGCTTGTATCATCCCCTGACAGCAGTGGCTTAGCAAAAAGTTTCCATAAGCAAACAGAACTTTGGTGCACATAGGTATTTTATAGCATCCATGGGGGATTTTCACTACCACCATCTAAGCTTCAGTCTCACCAAATCTTCCATTTCCCATCAAAAGGGAACTTTTTGATGCCTGACAAATACCCACATTATCTTTTCAGGATCTTACATCCAGACACTAGTGGCATGGCCAAGATTATAATGGCCAAGTATTTAGTATGAGAAAGCCAAAAGGTTTTCTTCAAGAAGCAGACCTTGCTTCAGAGGTTTTGATAATTAAATGATGAAATTACAGTAATTCTTCAGAATCAGATGCTTCTCTGGTAGCTTTTCCTCAATTTTTATTTTAAAGTGGTCATTCTTCTGGAAGAGTTTAAAAATTATTTGCAAGTCTGACACTTGCATTAATTTTCATGTTTGCAGCAGGCTGCTATCAGTTCCTGAATTTTTGGAAATGAGGGAAGAAGTGGTGCTGCATGGTCTGTGCAGCTCTAGCTTTGCTGCAGACATCAATATAGCCAAGGAAAACAAAATCCTTGAACTGCTGCTGCTGTTCCCTTTGACCAAGCACTGTTAGACAACCACCTGAAGGTTATTTTTGGATGTTACTGCATATTGTTTATTAGGTTACATGGGTTTGGTGGAGATGGAAGCAGAGCTTTCAAAAAACCCAGAGAAGTGGGAGCTCCTCCAGTGTCCCTGGAGTCAACCAGGGTTTCAAGGGCTTTCCTCCCCTTTGCGAAGGAATTGTAGTGCTCATGCTACGTTAAACACTGGCAAAGCAAATGTCTAACTCTTTCCATTACTGGGGGACACTGGGTAGCATTAGGCTGTGTCACTCCTTCTTCATACCATCTTTATACCTTGTAAAGTCTTAATTTTTAGCACCACTGTTTCGTGTTTCACCCATCATGCACACTACCACTGAGGACCAGTTCATGGGAAATAAGTAGCCCAAGTTGCTCAAGACCTATTTGCACTTATACAAGGAGTAGAAGTTCTGTGGTGATGAATTTTGGTTCTTCTTAAAAACCTAGAGGAAGAACTATTCTTCACCATATTGACACACTTTAAAATGAACATTTACTTCTGGGAAAGACATCTTCTTTTTCTGCCACTTCCCTGGAATCTGCATGGTATCAGGTAACTGTACGTAACCAGATAATCAGACACCACTGGCCAAATGTATGGTAGAAGGTTTTAAGGAGTACCTTCTACTAAAATGAAAATGTGCTGACTATGAAACACAGGCAGTATTCAAAGACTCAAATAGTCAAAGTGTAGTGTTCAAAGCAGTGACTTCTACAGTGGTAAGACTTAGCTAGATTTCATCGTTTCCTTGAAAAGAAGTGTCCTACTAGCTGCAGCACAGCACATAGTTGAAAATTTTGCTAATACATATGTAGGTATTTATAAACTGAGTTTAGACAAACACATGTATAAAGTGAATTTGCATCTGTAATAAAGTGAATGTGTTATATTCATATTGATAAACGTGTGTGTGTGAGGGTGTATCATCAGTCCAAATGTTCCCATTTTTAAATATAATGTAGTTTCTATTATTTAACACACTGCTGTAGAAGGCTCTTATTCCTAGAGCACTACATCTTGGTACAGACATTTCCCTTGTTAAATTTCAGTTGAATTTAATTACTGTTAGTAATTACTGACTGGAGGTCACTATTGCAAAACTGATAATTAATATTAAACAGCTAATGTACAGGATTAAAAAAATAAACGCTCTTTTGAGGAGGGAGGTGCCTTAGCACCAAAACCCAGTGCTGCATCCCAGCACTGCTTCTGGAGCAGTGAACATCACCTCTTTCACGTACAAATTTTCCTCCTTGTGCTTGTACCACAGCCTAGGAGGTCTCACAGTAATTACACGAAGTTGCAGCAGTGCTTTCACGTTTGCTTTTGGTTTATGATTTAATAAGGCAGGAGAAGGCTGAGTGGGCTCTGGTTTTTAGGAGGGGAGATTTATTGGCTTTCTGGGGCAGGGAGTTCGAGTCACTGTGTGTTTCCTCACTCTCTTACTGGTGATAGTGGTATCTAGCATGACATTTTTCAGACAGGCTAAGAGTGCTATAGTTAGGAAGGGGTTTTTCTGTCCTTTCTGATTTGTACTCTACCATATACTGAGGTGTGTATGATGTCACCTTCTGTAGCATTGAAGTGTTCGGTTAATTTTTACGTCAGTTATAAAACCTGAAGTTTATGTAAGAAGAACAGATAACCCCTTAACCTGAGCCTCGCTATAAAAACTAACTGCTGTTCATTGTTAGTATTAGATTAGAATAATCCTGGTTAGTATTTAATATTTTTTTCAATTTTTTTCTTTGACAAATATTTCACCTTGGTAGCAACTCTACAAGCTGTTAATAACAAGCATCGTAAGTTTCCATTAAAGTGGATCCTGGTGGCGTGGTGGGAGTTTATCCCTTCACTAAGGAGGTTCGGTTCTCTCCTCAGCTTGTTCCTGGCTATCGTAATACCTAAGTTTCGGTAGCCCATTAAATGCCTGTACTAAGCATCAGCAGTTACTTCTGCACCTCCTAGGTGCCCCTAAAATGAAATAATCAGAGTTTCTTAGGCAATGAAAGTGATAGTTTGGTAGCTTTTTTCGCTCTCTTTTATTAAATGCAGATACAGGCAAAGTTACATTTGTAGCTTCAACTCTGTTTTGTCCTTCCTATATAAAGCAAAATGCCTTATATTCCATGTGAAACTCCTGGTTCCAATTCCCTTTATTTCCAGGTAGATATAGAAAATGATGCTACCAGGTTTGCACTTTTCACAATACTTCAGAGCAGTTTCACCCAAGAGGAAATTACTGCTGTTGACACATTAAAATGGTATGTTTGGTTTTGGCACAGACATTAGTTGTAATATCTCTACGCCATCTTCCTTAAATCTTGTTAGCCAGAGAATGACCTGGCACTGCTCACCACCTTTTGACACTTCAAACGCCTGAGGGTGTCTTCTCCTTGGAATCTACCCTTTGGAAAATCCAGGGGTTTGATCTGACTACCCAGAATATAGAAATCCTTTTGATGAGCAAAAGTTAAACCAGGTCATCTAATCAAAAACGCAAAACACAATCAACAGGATGAAAGTCCCAAGATTTCAGTTCCTATCCACCTTTAAAAAAGAGCCCACTTCATTTGATTTCAAATCATATCGCTTTTATCTTAACTGTTTTCCAGCGCTGAAGGACTTTCTTCCTAGCAAAATCTGTGTTGTTAGGCTACGGTTCCCATTTTCACTGGTCCTTTGTTATGCAGGATATAAAACTTTAATAGAAAAGACTGCGAAACAAGTTGCTTTTTTCTGCAGCTTACCTTTGTCGTAGGGTCAAAACGTGATGAGGAGAAAGGCTGCCCACCCTTACTAGGGCTCCTGTCTCCTTCCTCTGGGAGAACTTCTTCCCAACACCCCAAATGCTGGACTCTTCGGGATGCTGCTCTAACCGCAAAAAAGCTGTCTTTCACAAGTAAGTCTTTTTAACCTTTTCCTAATGAGTTCCCAAGTGCTTTTTGCCCATAGATATTAAAGCTTGTGTGTTTGCGATTTCCCTGGCAAGCTGCTGTTCGTAAAGAGGATACAGTGTTTTCTTGGTCCTTTGCCCAAAGTAATTTTGCAAGGAACTGTAACTGCATTTAGTACATGTCATTCATTGGAGAGAAGTCATTGTAATTGCATTTGATCACAATCAGTTTATGGCTCTTTTATCATGTTTTCATGCTGCATACCTACTCAAACATCATAGCAAAACTTAATGGCTACTGTTTTACTTCTGCGTAAAAACATTTTATGGCCTTTTTGTGCAGCAGACATCAGGTTTCAATCACCAATGCCCCATAGAGAGAGAAAAAAGTTGGACGAAGAACTATCAAAAGTCCTTAACTACATAAAATTTTATTTCGGGTCAACTTCCCATAAAAGATATTAAATGTATTTTGTGGTTTATTCTGCACATTAACAATTTTAGAGGAGCTGCAATATTTTGGGGGAAGCAGTATGAAAGGGGGAAGTTAATTCACAGAAGATGTTTCACATTTGGGGTAGTTTTCCTTTGTTAAAGGTTGGATTTGGATGTGGAAGGGGTGGCTGGAGAGTGCTGTAGTCGCGTTCTCGGAGCAGCTTTAAAGCTCACCGTTGCCTCCACGGAATTCAGATTTCTGACATTCTGCTGAGCCTTTTTAATCATTGCTTTAAATTTTTGATGCTCCATTCATAAAACCCAGCACAATTAATGTGCCTTAAATTATATCTTTTGCTGCCTGAGCGCTGCCGAAGTTCCCAGCTGAAAAGTTCAATTAAAAGGGAAACTTTGACATGCTGCTGAGAAGATTAGTTCGCATTAGAATGGCAAGATAAAAGAAAATTTACTTCTAATCTAATTAACACCAATTAAAAGATGCAAAAGAATTTGCATTGGCCAATTGTTAATTATGCATCAATTTGCCTTTCCTGTGACAAAAAAAGCAAAATGTGACCCGTTTTGTTTTAGGATGCCTAGTGTGATGATATTGCCACAGTCATTTTTCATGCGAATTGGCTAAGATGGTAACACTTACTTCGCGTCATCCCGGTGCTTTGGTTTGTGCTCAAGATTTTAGTGGAAGGTTACTTCAGCTTAATTGCTCTGTAACTTGACAACTGTATGTAGGGATGGTGGAAATGCAAATAAAAACTCCTGTTTTACGGAAACCTATTGTGTGAATGTATATACTGCTTCTCTTTAAATGTATGTCTGTGATAGTTTGGAGGTGTTAGAGGGGTATGCCTGTCCACTTGTAATCGTGTGTGTGTATTTACACATGCTTATATTTATTTTCATTCACATCTTTTGTGAGATTATATCTGGGATTATCTGGTAGTACTATGGTTTTATTCCACATGCCTTGACAGTGCTTTTGTGCAGGATGTAATATTTTGGGAGAACTGGTGTGGCTAGTGAGCTTCTCAGTTTGCTCCCAGGTGGAAGGCTGAAGATATTTCATCACTGTATGGTAGGGACTTGCTGCAAGTTTAAAACGTTCTTTATTTTTTTAATGTGCATTTGCTTTTTTCTAATTTTGCTTTTGCAGATTTAAAATTTAAACATGAGATGTCTAGTTCAGTATAAAGAAAGGACCTAGGCAAGACTATGCTGTTTACATTCTGTTAAGCACTTTATTTTTGTTGAGGTTATCATATTACTAGGTGATTTTATAAATAAGTACCATTTTTTGATAACACCACCAAATGAACAATTAGTTTATGACATTGGTTGCTGCTTCAATAACCTGAAGATAAATTTAATACAGATTTCCTGAATTCATATTTTTTTTACTCACTGTCAATCTGTACAGCTGATAGTGTAGATAGGATTTGCCTTCCATGTGGCAGGTTTGATGGGGTTATGAAGATGTCAGAGCTCTGAACAGCAAGAAGGTTGCGTATTTCTGGTAACTAACTACAGAGGAAAGGAGGTGCATGCTTGGGTCTGAAAGAGCAGTTACGTCAACCCACTTTAGAGAAGTAATATGGAAATGGAATTTTATGGCCAAGTTGTATATTGTGGGGACAAAAGAAGACAGGGAACATGTCAAAGGGAATAGAAATATTTGTGTTACAGTATTGCTTACAATCAAATGGCACAGAGTTATAACAATGTCTTAATTAAGAATTGCCCTGAATTTGCTCATAATACTCAAAAACCTAAGTAGTAATTCTTTACTGCTGTAAAAATTTATCAAGTAACTCTTCTGTATGTGTTCTTGTTCACGTTATGCCTTGCTGTGCTCTTCTTTATGCTTTATATTGCCTTTTGTGAAAAACATCACAAAGGTTCTTTCTAAAGAAAACAAACCAGGAGCTAGAACATTAAGAGTACATTATGTATTTGACCAATCACTTTTATAAAGTCTGATGCAAGTCTTTAATCTGAGATCCTTAGAGAATGCTTTAGTTTTTAATATTTCTATGACCTTCTCCAGGGGACTGAAAAATTGCTTTGAAGTATCAAAGTGGTGCATGGAGTTTTAGCTGTGTGATTCCCATTAAAGTCAGTAGGAGCCAGGTAGCTAAAACTCAACACAACTATGAAAACATACTCCTTGTGCAGTGTTAAGTAGTAAAGCAATTCTGTGACATGGCAGTGACATTTTACTGCATTTCCTGGCTTTATAGATCCACTCAAGGCTTGTATTTTTACTGGAGTTTTACTGTTCAGTGAAAATAATAAAGGAATATTCAAAAGCAGGTGTAGGCTATTCTAGTAAAAGGCACAGCTGTTGGGAAAAGCACAGCTTACATATATTTTTAATGTAAAGTGACAAAATCTATTTTGCAAACTCCAAGCTCATCACCTACATGCTGGTCATAGTGTAAGTAGTTGCTTGAAGTGCCTGAAAATACTTTTGCATACTCTCAGCCCAGGGCCAATATCAGCCCTCGGTGACCAACGGTGCTGGTAGGTGATAGGGATTTCTCAGCTCAGCCATGCTCCCATCCAAGGAGAAAGATGAGCCAGTGCTTCCCAGAGGTGCCGACAGGCAAAGCAGCCACCCAGAAGAGAAGCCTAGTCTAATTAATACATTTTCTTGCAATCTGAAATACCTCTACCTTTGGCAAATGTATCTACAGAATGGGCATTCAGTCTTTGAACCTCAGCAAAGGCAGAGGCATTGAGGTTTTGGGGAGGCAGTTGTGCTTTTTTTTTTTTTAATATCAGGGTTGTGGGAAACTAAGAGGGCAAAATGTTTTTATTTGATGTTATTTCACCTATGGACTGGGAAGACAAGACCTTCAATGGGAACTCCAGCTATTTGTATTTAGGGATTGCCCTGAGGATTTATTTGTGCTGGATAGGTCACAAAGAAATCTGTCACCACATCTTGATCAGACATTGTCACCAGCAGCATGCTTTTACTTTCAGCTCATGGCAGTAAGATTTTTAGTTTTGTCTGTCAAAGATCTCCATATATTGCATTTTATATGAGCTTCTGATTATACTCCAAACCCTGCTGAAAGAAGTTTTACCCTGTACAAAACCTATATATATTCTTTCATGTTCACCATGATCATCTGCCCTACATATTTTCTAGCAAAGGCAATCCATAAAATCAGAGACATTGGTCATCCTCATTAACTACCTTTCAGCTCTTCTAGATTTGTTGCTCTTCATACTTGCAGCTATAGTGTCTGAATGACTGAGGACAGCTGGTTTTTTCACAGAAAACCTCTGGTCCGGGCAAATTTACACCAAATAAGAAGTCTGGAATGTGAAAAGATAGTATCTTCTGCAGAAAGCTGATTAATTTCTTTTTGAATGACAGAAAAGTCTCTGTATCAGGTTTCCTAAAAGAGTGTGGGAAGTCTGATTTATGATACTCAGGCAGGAGAAAACACAATGGTATGTCTCTCCAGTTATGTCCTAAGGTGCAATTACATAGAGGCTTTATCCTAAATTATAAAACCCAATTGCCCTTTTCCAAATGACAAGCCCATGCTTATGTTTTTTTGGCTCTGGAGCTGCATGCAGAAATCCATAGGGTTGTCATACACCAGGGACCAGTTAGAAGTAATTGATAATACCCTGGAGTATTAACAATGTTTGAGAAACGAGACCATCACAATCTTTAAACAAAACTCAATTCTGATGATCCAAGGTCATCTTTTCTTTGCCTACTACTTCACAAGAAGTGCAAGCATTGAGGAGCTGTCAATCAGAGCTCCATTCATCTCCTCAAACTCGGACTTTGTCCATGCTGGCCTTTGTCCAGTTTGAAGTACCTTTGGAACCACCACGTCTCCTTTGCATCCTTCTGCCCCAAACCAAAACATCTTCTAAAAAAGTCACAACACAATCAAGTTGTTAAGCATCTATGAAGTTTAATTTACACCAATGTAAGGTAAGAAGTCAGCTGTTCTATTCATCTTGCCTAAAATCAAGCTTCCAAATCTTGCATTACACAACAACATCTGGAAGCTATCTGCCGGTCTGGACAGCCTTCTAATGGCATCCTTCCCAAGCAAGAACAAGGACTGTCTACCAGTGCTGCTGGCTGGAATGTGCTCCTCAGTGCAGTATTAGCTCACAGATGTAGCTTCTGAGAGGAGTCCTCCGAGTTGCAAGAGACGGGTAGAATACCTGATGAGGAGTATTGTCACAAAAGGTCATTGAGGAAATAAACTTATAGCTATCCTATCTGTTTCATAGGCAGCACTGAAAAATCAAAATCAATTACTCCAGAATTTTGGGGCCTGAGTTCATCTCTAACTGCCATGATGTGCTAAGAAGCCTAGAATACTCAAAAGATAAATCTAGACATTAATATCTGACTACAGCTGCTTGATATGGCCAATGATATGCTGACATTTACATTTTCACCTGAAAACTGTGAAATGCACATAATGCATCACATTACTTCAATAATGCTGCAACTTTTATGCAGCTAGGAAAGTATATTTATAGTGTTCAAGATATAGCATAACATGTTTGTCATGGTTTAAGCCCAGCCGGCAACAAAGCACCAGGCGTCCACTTGCTCACTCCTCCCTCCTGGTGGGATGGGGAGGAGAAAATGTAAAGAAACACTCATGGGTCAAGACAAGGACAGGGAGGGATCACTCATAGATTATAGTCACAGGCAAAAAGCAAAAGACAGACTGAACTTGGGGAAAAAAAACCAAAATCAATTTAATTTACTACCAATCAAACCAAAACAAGGATAATGAGAACTAAAACCAAACCTTAAAAACACCTTCCCCCCACCCCTCCCTCCTTCCCAGATCAACTCCATTCCCAGTTCTCTCTCCCTCCTCCCCACAGTGGCACAGGGGAACAGGGGATGGGGGTTTTGGGTCAGCTCGCCACACCTTGTCTCTGCTGCTCCTTCCTCCTCAGGGGGAGGACTCCTCACTCGTCCCCTGATCCACCATGGAGTCCCTCCCATGGGAGACAGTCCTTCATGAACTTCTCCAACGTGAGTCCTTTCCGCGGGCTGCAGTTCTTCCTGAACTTCCCTGGCGTGGGTCCTTTTTGTGGGCTTCAGTTCTTCAGTCACACACTGTTCCAGCGCGGGCTTTCCCATGGAGTCACGGCCATCTTGGGGGGCCTCCGCTCCACTGTTCACCTCCATGGGCTGCAGGGGGACAGCCTGCCGTTTCACCACGGGCTGCAGGGCCATCAGCCTCCTCAGGTGCCCCTCCTCCCCCTCCTTCTTCACTGACCTCAGTATCTGCAGAGGGGTTTCTCTCACATTCCACTCCCCTCACTCACTGCAGGTTCCCCTTCTTAAATCTGTTCTCCCAGAGGCGCTACCACCGTCACTGATGGAGTCGGCCTGGGCCAGAGGTGGGTCCGACTTGGAGCTGGGGGAGTTTCCAGCAGCTTCTCAGAGGAGCCACCCTTGTAGCCCCCACCCCTGCTACCAAACCCTGCCACACAAACCCCAAAGAGTGTTTTGTAGCATCGAATGTTTCATCATTAACATGATTATTTCAGTTTTTCTCAAGCTGACTGAGAAATTTCCAGAACATGGAAAGACAGCAGGTAGTGTCCATGGACTAATCTATCCTTAATCCCCAAATTTTTATTGTGTGAGTGTCAGCGCAGTTTGCCAGGAGCTCAAGTGCTACAAGGTTTTCACAGAAAAGTAATGGTAATTCATCTTTAATATGTGCATATAGCTGCCAGAAGCAATCAGCTTCAACATATAAAATGACCCAAAGCACAGACTGCAGAGATAAAAAAACTGTATCAAAGAGGAGTTTTGCTGCACTTATGTTTCGAAACAATACGCTGCATTTGGAATTCATAGCGTTGACTTCCTTGAGTCCATAATTTCTATGAATTAGATTTCCTGCGCTGCTTTGATTTTTTTTAAGTACCATTGTCAAACCTTTTGAGAAGGCCGTATTTATGAAATACTAACCTATACTGTAGGATCCAGGCACGAGGCCAAGGACTTGCTCAGTTTTTCTCCTCTGCTATCCCATGCATGTTTATACTGACCTGTTGGGAAATATATAGTGATATTTATTGCTGTATGACAATAGAGAGTCACTTTTCTCATACGGTTAATCCAGATTACGTTTCTGTAATTTTTAACAACAGTGTATGTGTGTGCATCTGTATTTGCATATTTCAATTACTGGAAAATTCTTGCCCTTGATTTGATTATTACATTAGCTTTATTAGACTTCTCAGGCTTAAAGATGTAAATAGATTATGATTGTATTTAATAGATTATGATTTTATTATTTATCTCTCTTTAATTGAGAAATATTTTGAAGTGTGCAGGGACTGAATCAAATTCTTATTATGTACCTGGTCAGGGACCAGGCTAATGATTCTTTAAGCAGTTTGGGAAAAAAATGCTCATTGAAGACTTGTTAAGTTGTATGAGAATATGCATTAAATGCTTATCTCTCCTGTGGGTATGTAGGTATCAGCTACTTGGTTTACTGTGTGAGGTTTAATGCTTTTCTTCTAATTTCTAATGAACTTTACCACCAGACTACTTGATCATGACTAAGCCTATGAACAATGCAAATGGAATTGCCCCCTGATGGTGAGGAATGGGGCCCAGATGGCCCTTAAAAGGTGATAATTAGGAAATATAGCATATCTGAGTAGCTAGAAAGAGAGAAATTTCTTAAAGACAGTCAATCTGTTTGAAGCAATGGTCTTTTCCTTAATTATATAGATTTTCATTTAGGGCTGCTTTACAGTAAATTTTCCCAGAAAATTTTATTTGCAACTGGAAACTAGAAACTACTGATTCTGCTTCTCCTGTTTTAAATTCTGGGTGGAACCTTTTCTTCTCCTGTTGTCTTCAAAATATGAGTGACAGGCTGGCTGTGTACATTGTGGCAGTATTTTGGTTGTAAGTATTCTGCTGCTGCAAAATGGCAACAAAATAAAAAGCACCAGAGATAGATATGGGTATGTTGTAAAACATATGTATTACCAGAAGTCAACTGTAAACTCTACTGGATGAGGATTTGCTTGCTTCTAGAAAGATTTGTCACTGTTCTGACCATTTCATTGCCTTTTGGGGGTTTCATAAAGCTCAGAATTTTATTTCTCTATTTAACTTTATAACTTTATTAAAACACTGTGATTTGGAAATATATTGTTGCTTTATATTATAGCTCAGATGCTAATGAAATAGTACCACAGGTCATTTAAGGCTTTCCATTGTAGCTTTCCTTTTACAGCTGCCTTATGAAACGAGGTTTTATGTTGATGGTATTTGCTGTGTTGTGAGAAAAATGCCAGTGGGGAAGGGACATCCATATTGCTAGCTTCTGGGAGGATATTATGGGGAAAATAGGCAACTTGCTGGTAATTAATTAATTTTTAATGGTATTAATTTTGTAAACTCAGTAAACTCTGTACCTGGGAGTGATGTGACTCAAGCATGTATCATCATTTCAGAGGACAGGTAGATAAATATGAAGGTAGAGACATATAACAGGTAGGTGCATATCAGATACTGATTTTTTGAACATGAAATCTTGACTTGAATTCAAGTGTCAAATGCAAGCCTGTGACAAGTATTTAGCAGTAAAATCTTTTGGAATGGCCTGCTTGCCTCAAGCTTACATCTGATTCACCATGTCAGAAATAATTCTCCAAAACAGAGGTGTATCTTGCAGACTGTGTTTTGTTGCTGTGGGAGAGGACAGACTTGCTGACAAAGTAGGGAAGGTCCTCCACGAGGATTATTTTGTCCCCTAAAATATTTGATTCTGTCTCATATTCTGTCCCTCTGGAAACGGTACCATGTTCTGACCCTGTCACACTGAAAAGGAAATACAGGGCTCAGCAGTCACTGTATTGCCAGGGCCCAGAAGTGCTCTGGTCATCATCGCCTATGTTAACCTCCACCTTATGTTACCTATTGTCCTCTGTTTCTAAATGCATTTTCCTGAGCTTCTCATTGGCTGAATTGGGATCATCAAAAAGTCAAGTTTCTAGATCTTTAAATATCAGTGCATTCCTGGTTTCTCTTCTGCTGGAACATCCTCTTCTTACAAGGAACCAAAAGCCAGTGCTAAAGGAAAGCCAGCCTACTGAGAGGGAAGCTGCAGGAAAAAATATTTTTTCCACAATTTCTTTTGGTTTTCTTTCTTCCAAGTGTAAGGTACTCCAATGCATAGAGTGATACCTGTATTGGGTTATCAATTCTCTGTCTGGAAGTCTTACTGCAGTAAGTAAAAATATTTCCAAGACTTTGAATACACTTGTAACACCTTGTTTGATGATACAGATAATATTAAATGGTAGTATTAATATGAAGTGTAATTAAAAAAAGTCTTTGTTGTCAGTTTGCTATAGGTTAGTCTGATTGTTATAATACACACATAAATTGTTCCTCAGACTGATAGGGGTTTGAGCTCCCAGATTTTTTTTTTTTTTTTTAATTAAGAGTTTTGAAGCATGAAAACAAAGTTTGTGAAACTATTTCACATTTTCTAGGAGAGTTTTAAAACTATTAGAAATTATGTAGAAAATAATGTACATTGTTAAGAATAGCTCTGGCTGGCAGTATTTAAATTCAAATTAATATAGTTTTAGGAGACATGTGACTGCTGAAGTGGCAAAAAAGTACCAGCTGTAAGTTGGGCATGAATAGTAAATAAACACAGCAGATTTCCTCCTCCCTGCCTCACACATCACAGCGTACTGTAGATAAAAGTACAATTTCAGCAAGTCCTGTGGGATTCACCACGTGCCTGACCCAGGAGTGGTCCGCGCGCCAACCCCACTGACCAGAGTCCACGTCTACAGCCAGATCCAGCGTGTGAGTGACAGCTGTCATGGTGAGAATTACCCATGGCCCTCACATAATTTAGCCAATTTTGTGAGTGCTGGAATAGCACTGCACATTTGGATAAAAGCAGTTTAGCAAACATATAAAAGAGGTTGTGCTCCTTTGTCCCACTCATGAGGAGTTTTCCACAGGCTCAGCTTTACACCCATCCGTGTGAAAGGTATATAAACAGAAAGTAAAGAAGACAGGTGTTTGACGTCTGCATGTAAGAAGCTGGCTGCCTGTTTATCAGTTCCAGAAGTGACTTTCCATTTGACAAGTCATGTGCATGTCTTCCAGGAGGCTCCCACCTTTCCTTCCTCCTGCACGCCTGTGCTGCCTGCTCCGGGTGGCTGTGCCCCCTTCCCTGCCATAAGGGAAGGCTTTGTTGCCACTCCGTTACATCTCCCAAGTCTCCTGAGTGCTACATTTCTTTTTGTTCTGGCTGTTGTAAGCCAAAAAAGCAAATCTCATCTTCTAGGCATGATTGCGCTGCTTCCCAGTGCTTCCGTAGGGTCAACATTTTGATTTCCCGTCTGCTTTGAATGGAATAGTTGGGTTTATTCCACTGCTCTTTCACAGTTGGTTTAAAAAAAAGAGACTCTTACTGTCATTAATGTTGCTTGTTATCCAAAATGAGTGGTTTTAGTCTCTCTATCCATCCCAGCCTACCAAAAACCTTCCAGAATGTTCCATATTCTGTCGTTTCACAAGTAGTTTATTGCAAGTTTAATTTTACATGGCAAGAAGGAGAAGACAGGGGTGGAGGGTTACTGCACGGCACTCTGATGTGATTCAGTGTGCTTGTTCTGTTTATTATAATTGATTGGGAATGGTTAAAGTACCTAACAGCTGCCTGCTATATTGTGCTGATATTTATATGGTACTTTTATATTCTGTCTGAAACCATAAGCACAAAGGGTTTCTAAAGAATTAATATAAAACTTGCTTGTAAAATCCAAGGTTTACAGCATGATTCCTTCAGTGCAGACCTGTTTGGTTTATGTGGGTGGATGCTGACTTAACTCTGCGCAATCCTTTTCTGTGCTTCTCTCACACAGAAAAACTCCAGGTTTTGAAAAGTTTAAAACCTTTTATCTTATGGAGACAAGCCTACCGTCTTTTGGTAAGGAAGTTATTTTGAAAGTAGGTGACATATACATGCAAGATTAATGTGGCATAGATATCCTGAAGTACTTTAAATCACTTGGATAACCAGTGGCCAGTTTTCACTAGCACTTGAAACCTTTTGTTTAGAATTAACTCTTTAGTAGCTTGCTTCTTTTCCCTTTCAAAGAGACAGCCTAAGGCTTGATCCAGGGAGATGATGCCAGTGCAAATTGGCTCGGGACCATCTTTCTTCTTTATCCAGCGACCACACTTGCCCTGAGGCGGGCCTCTTCTGATACTTTCTCCAAAGCTGAATTTATGGTTTCATGTGTTTTACACCCAACTGTGGGTCTGTGGCTCCCAGTTTCCCGCTGTGCTAATACAACCCCATCTCTGGTTGGGGTAAACCGCAAGCCCTTTATATTCTCATGAGCCTGTGGCCATCGCAAGGCTCTGTTCCACCTCCATCCAACCGCATTGGCCTGTCGTCAAAGGGGCACAATAAGCTGGGGGAAAACCTGCAGCTCTTTCTAGGTGTTGGCAAACCTGAATGTCTCAAACACGTCCTCTAGAGCCTCTCCCACTACTACTGTGGTCACTTCTCCAATTGCAGTGACTTCCTGGGAGCCACTGAATTTCAGTCCCATAAATAACATTATCCTAGTGCCTTCTGCTCTGCATATACATGGCTCGTTAACCGGGAGCACACAAAAGCTGAGAACGTTTGGGATAAACTGAAGGGATCGGCAGAAAAAGAGCAAGCGTATTAGTCCTGAGCGGGTGGCTTTACTAAGGGCAAAGGAGGTGTGATGTGAATTTTTTCCAAGTCCTTTGTGACTGCGGGAGGCGGTGGGGCTGTCCTGGCCATCTCCACCTCTGGGGAGGCTGGTCTTTCCCCAACCCGCAGCCTCTTGGGATTTGCTGTGCCTTCAGGCTTGGTGTTTGGCAGTGGAAGGAGACCTTGTAGCAGGCAGGCCAGACCTGCCACGTGACAAACTGAGTCTGGCTGGGAAGCAGGTTTGCTTGGAGCCACGTTAGTGGTGTGCGGCACTGACCACGAGTCCTACCTGGTGCTGTAACCCTGCTTAGTTGCCCTGCTTCAGTGTTGCGCCTGCTGGAGCACGTGAGTCTCTGATTTCCTTCTTGAGTGAGCTTTTAATGAATCCCCACCTGAAACATTAAAAACCCAAAAGGTTTTAACATGTATAATAATAATAATGCTGACAGTATTCTGGTTTTGAACTGTGGGGTTCCCACCTTTTGAAACTTTTCTCTGCAATCAGCCAGTCTTGAGATTGACCCTCTTTTAAAAATCGTCATGTAGGTCTATGACTCTCAGAAAGGAAGCGTGAACAAAAGACAGCATACCATGTTTTATAATGCTGATAAATCCCAAGGGCACGGTTAGCATACTGAACGTTGACAAAGAGGAGAAGAGGCAAATGCCCCTATGAGTATGGTTATTTGTACCCGTTTTCTTTTCATGGGCTGGATTTAGCTTTAATGAACGCATCAGTGTGCCAGGAGCATCGGAGGTGCTCCCTGCCTCTTCCCACCCCTCCCACTCCTGGTCCGGATGTTATTACACAATGTTAAGCATATTCTTTCCTGGACATTTGCAAAAGAATAGGAAGATTACCTTATTTTCATGTCTATAGCCTGCTTCACAGATAACTTGTGCCCTGTTAGAAGTACTTATACTTGAAAATAAGGCTGTGGTTAATCTGCACCCGCAGAAAACCTGTATTAAATAATGAGGCAGAAGCAGGGTGAGATTAGAGAGGAAGAACTAATTGATCACACAGAAGGAGCTCTTGGGCAGATGGAAGAGAGTAAGCTCCCCATCCCATGCATTCTTCTTATTTTGTTTTGGTTTGTATTTGAAGAGCTAACCCATGGATTGCATACATGAAAATAGGAGACTAGGAATTCACACTTCGGGAAAGGAGCAAAGCTGCCTGCTTTAACACTGTGCTTGGTAGTGGGATATAAGGATTGTCTTCGCTTTGCAAAGCAGTTTTGAGTTCAGGTAGCTAATGTACATCTGCTGTGCTCAGGTAAAAACACAGTGAAGACAAGGCACTTGGGTTTTGTTCTGAGGTCATACCCTGACTCTGCATGGAGTTAACCTCCTGATAAAAATGAAGTACCTAGTTTCCACTATCTTTCTACCTGCCAATATCCACCATGCACAAGTTATTCTAGTGGAAGAAAAAAAAAAAAAAGCTGCTTTTTTATCAGGGAGAAGCCTGAGGCGGTGGAATCCTCAGCCTTACAAAAACATAAATGACCAGGCTTTGATTCCTGCAGAAGGTTTAAGGCTGATTATTTTAAGAACCGTTGAAACCTGAAGCCGCAGCCCTCTGATTACAGTCCTAGTCTGTATTTGACATAGTGCAGTAATGATTTCTAACATCTATTTTAGTTTGGATTTAGAGAGAGAGAGGCAACCTACATTGAAGTATATTACCATGCTCTGACTTGTCAGCATTGTGTAGGAGGTTTAAATCAGATTATTTTAAGAACTCAACAAGCCTGAAACAGCATTTTTATGATTATAGCTTTTTTTCACCTCATCCTTTCCACCCGGAGCAGCAGTGAATTCTAACATCTCTTTTAGCTGGCTTTAGAGCCAGAGCCAGCCTACACTGAATTGGCCTCTTTTGATGCTACAGTATTGACTGAGGGGAGGGACAGATGGAACAAAAATCCTAATTGCCCAAACTTACAATAGGTTCTCAGCAGCAGCCATCACAAAAGAAATGTTAATGCAGTAAAAGGTAAATGGAAGGAAGCTAAACCCAACTTGTGGACAATACAAAACCTACATCAATTTATTTTAAACTGCTTCCTGCAGTTTGTGAACACCTTCCTTGTCATAGTAGAATTATATTTGTTTTAACATTAGTCACTGTTCTGCAGAAGTCTTAGCATGCTTCTGCAATTTGTAAAGTAAACTGGAAAATGTTGTCTGGTGTGAGGGACAAATGACTTCCTATGGTCCAGGGCCAATGCTCTTGAAGTTATTTGTTACAAATGGTCAACTTCCCCTGCATAGTCTTTGCAGCTGCAGCTGAACATGATCTTTTCTAGCAGTGAGAGTTGAGGGTATCTGCAAGCACAACAGATGGCAGTAGTATTTCGATGCTTCAGCCATGAAATGAGGGGGTAAAATGTCATCCACCCATCCATTCATCCATTCATCCATCCATCCATCCATCTCACAATCCTGTTAATGTGTCACTCATCACATTTATATTTGCCATGTTTTCTGTTCCATTTCCATTTTCTGATGCCCTTACCTATATGCCTGTCTTTTAAAATGCAGCTCCTGTGGATGATGTTGCAATTAATTAAGAGCATGTTGTAAACTGAGAAGTGCTTTGCGAGAAGCTGTGTCCGCATTGTATGCCGTGAAAAGGTCCTGCTCATTAAACAGATTTTAAAAGCTAGTTTCTTTGGCTGACTATCATTACCTTTTCTAATAATGGATACAGCTGAGGATTGTTTTGCCAGTCCTTAGACTTCCAAACTAGGCATTAATTCAAGATACGACTTTAACATGTTTTTTGCCAGAGGGTAAAGAATCTCTAATCACAGAGCAAGCCCTCCTGTGTTAGACCAAATACTTACTATTTGGGAAGATGATCCATCCTCTAAGGAGTCATCAGTCATAAGTAATTAATATGTAATTTTCTTAACTTTTGTTTGGGATGATTTTCACAGGCTGTTTGGAGTCCACTGTTCTATGGTTGATGGATACCTACAACTACACTCTTCGGAGAAGCAAATAAAACTGTCCTTTAAAATTAAAGTAAGGTGGGAAGTGATCCATATTTAGCACAGAAGATTTTCATTTTTTCCACCCTTTTAATCAAAATCGTTAACAGTAAGTTTATAAGGACCATGCTTGGAAACTAAATCCCACCATGACTGGCTCAGTACCTTATTGAATTTGGCAGTCAGCTTCCTCCCATTTCCTTCTCATGACCACACACAGCACACCAGCAGTCTGTCCTCAGCCAGTGGGCAAGGAAGAAGAAGGTGATTTATGCAATTGCATATTTTAATCAGAAACCTTCTTAGTTGCTATATATACAACTTAAAGCACTTTGCCATTATGATAGTCTTATAAGGAAAAATGCCCCTCTCAGATGCAACTGTATTTGTCCAGCTGTGGGGTCATGTTCAGTGAGATGGTTGGTATCTCCCCGCTCCTCTGTATGCAGGAGGAGGCAGTCAGGGTCAGAGATGAAGCAAGAGATGCCTTTGTCTTTGCTGGTTATTAATGCGAGCATGCTTATGTGGACACATGTATGACGATCTGTGATGCTCTTATTGCACAAAAAACCCCGAAGTTATCTATATGGTTTGACATCATTCCTGCATTTTTTGGAAAAAAACATGGATTTTTCCGAGCGCAGAAGTCTGACACAGGGTTGTTCTCTAGGGCTTACCTGTGGGTGCTTTGTCAATAGTAAAAGTGCTAAGTAATGAAGCTTCTAGAAATTCCTGCAGAAAACCGTGCTGCAGCTCCCTGCAGGGCTCCCTTCTTCCCGAGGTGCTGAGGTGCTGCTGGTGTTTGCTGCTCTCGGTTTCACTTTGTGACTTTTGAAGCCATTCCCCAAAAAGCCCCCCTCCACCCACATTACAAAATCGCTGTTCATTTTCACCCAGAGACCAGTGACCGCAATCGGTTGCCACATCCAACATTTGTCACCGTCACTTTTGTTCTCGAGCACCTTTGGGCTTCCCTTTCCATCCCCAGCATGGCCGCAAGCAGGGCGGATGGAGGGGTGCAGCAGCCAGCTCCCCCCATCCTGTCCCCTTGTGCAGTTCCAGCTGGCTTCAGCAGGATTTAGCCTTTAATTATAAAGTCTTTTTTCCCCACCTCTGCGTGATTATTAACCCCTTCTTTGCCTGGCACATGCACCACCAGTGGGAACACTGAGAAAACGCCTACCTGGGGTCCCTGGGGAGACACACCTGGTGCTGTAGAGCAGAAGGGTCGTTAGCAGAAACGTGGCCCCATCTCCCCTCCTCCCATTTCCCTTTCTGCCCTCTTTTCCAGGCAACAAGTTTTGTGCAGAAACTTGGGTTCTTGTGAGCCAAATTATTTCCATCCCGTAGCCATCCACTACCGCAGGGTGCTTGGTTTTGGTGCCTGGCAGTGGTGTCGCTCGCTGGTCCCCTCCGCGGTAACAATTCAAGGTCTGTATGTTTAGTCATAAAAGTCAAAGGTTAAGTGATTTGGGAATAAAATGTCACTTAATGTGACCGAAATGCGACAGAACTGAACCTGCTGATGCTTGCATTACTCCTGGGGTTTTCTTTTTGCTTGCAGGCTCGGTGTTAAGTAATTTTATTAACTGAGGAGGGGGAAACATATTATTCGCTAACATTTTTATCCTCGTTGCAAAATTTATTGTGTGTTGCTTCATAAGGATTTGAAAGCGGTGCGATTGGGAAGGCAATGAAAGTAAAAATGGAACATGGGTTTTGTTTCTTTCTTTTGGAGGTGTTATTTAAAACATTGTATGATTAGTCAAAAAGATTAATTGTTGCTTGTGGCTAAGCAGATGATAAATTTTAAAATTATATTATTACAGTGTGTCAGCATAAAAGCTCTGTGTCCCAAGTGTGTCACCTTTTTATGTTTCTGTTGACAAGGTTCACGTTTTATAGCACACTACCAGAAAGTGTTGACACATATTCAGATCACTGATTAAATGTTTTAAAAACGTGCCACTCAGAAACTAACCCTGATGGTCTTGGAGACAGGCATTTTAGGAGTCTGAATACATTTCCCTTCATCAGTTAGGCTGTAGCACAGTGAGCAGTATTAATTAACAATTTTTTTTTTTTTGGTACATTACTATTTTAAGAACAGAGCTATTTATAATATATTTTCAGGCACATATTTTTATGGTTGTCTTCAATATGGTTTGAAAATTGAACGTTAAATAGTTACTCAGAAAGATACTTAGGCACTGAAATGGGGAAAAAGTAATCTTTCTCATGTAGGATTTTGTGGAGGCACAACTTTTTCAGTTTGGAGGGGTTTTTGCTTTTGCTCATTGTTAACACTTTGATCTGTCTGCCTTGAGACCACTGGATGACATTAAAAAGTACAAGTCAATGCATCTGTAATTTCAAGCTGGAGATACTCTCCTTATTTGGGAGATTTCACTCATGACTTTGTTCCAAGTCCTGCAACCTGATCTGCCACTCAGACGTTTTTTTTGTGCATGGAATTGCCTGGAGGTGGGCAAGCTCTACCCAGGCCCACCATTCAGGCTTGCTCCATGGCTTTTTGTTGCCTGGTCTCACAGGTTGCTGGGCAGTTCCCATTCCCACTGCTTTCACAGAAGGGCTGCTTCTTCCCGCGGAAGAGTCATAGGATAAAAAGCAAAACAAGTCCTGAAAACACAGGTTGGGAGCCAGATGTTTCCTCTCCCAGCCCTGCTCGCTTTTGCAAATTCAGGCTTCTTTGTAGTTTCTGCCCCCATCTATTTTCTGTTCTTGGAAACCAAGAGGCCAGTTTGTGGGGATAACCCTGGGTGTGTTATTGCTTGGCTGTTAAAGTCCCTTCTGTGGGTCATCATATGTTTGAGCCTCCCAAGCCTGAGCCTAGCATGAGAACCCCAGCTCTCGTTCTGGGCAGCAGCTGGTGGGTAGCTTCTTCACCACTTATCCTTCCAAAGAAAATAATTAAACCTCATTAGAAAAACATTGCTTTTCATTGGAGATATGCTGTGAAGCTCAACTTACTACTTTCTACTGGGTTAGGGCTTTTTTTTTGAGAGAGAGGTGTTACTTAAGTATGAAACACACCATTTATTAGTGTGCTTTCTCAGCACTTGCAACTCCAGTCTGTCCTGAATGGAGCCGTAGTATTTCCAGAGTGAAAAGTTTAATCAAGTAAGAATATCTCGTTGACAAATTGCCTTGCTATTTCATGGGATAGGAATGTTTAAAACACAGTGAACATATCTTTAATTATCTCATCTCTTGGTTCGCTGGTAGGTTTTATTGTGCCTATTATTGTCCATCAAACTCTATTCATATTATGAGTGCCATCTGTATTCTGTTTCCTTGTCTTGCAATACAACTATTCAGAGATATTTTTATTCTGGAAAACACTACTAAAATTTTGTGTAAATGAGGAAGCTGACTAGCTGAGTGAAGAAGGAATTGTTAATTGCACTATTTAAAGCCTTTTGCATGCTTCATTTCCAAAAGTTCATTCATCATGAGAAAAGGTGGGGCTTCAACTTCAGTTTCTAGTGAAAACTCCCTACAAAAAATATTTAAATAAAAAATATCTCAAAGGAGAGTTCCTCCCATCTTTAGGAACTGAAATAACCTGTTGTGGGGGAGATAAAGTCCGTTCCCACATCTATAAGACCTGGAAAGCATCGAATATATGCTCAAGTAGAGCAGGTGAGAGAGTCCTATCATCTCTTTTCTGCTCTTGTGGTGATGTTGACCCACCTCTTGTTTTCCTTCCGTGTCACACTACTGAGGAGCACTTTCCTAGTGGCTGGACTGTGAAAAAAACCTGTCCGTGGGGCCATGGTGGAGTCACACGTGCAGCAAGTCCCTCTGGCCACCACCTCACCCAGGAGCCACCCTTCTTGATTTGCTTCTGCCCTCTTGGGGCTGCCACCCTTCTGCTTGTCCTCTCTGCCAGCTGGAAAGGTGATACAGCTCATAAAATACAGGGTGGTAGGTGTGCATTAAATATAGAGAAATCATGATTTTCCTTAGGAAGGTAGTTCAGCCCATCCCTGAGACAGCAGTGATGAACTGTCCCGTGGGGAGCTGCCTCTTTCTCCACAGACTGCCTAAAGGAAACAGATAACTTGCATAGGCTCGAGACCTGATATTTAGTTGACTAAAGAATTTTGAAAGGCAGACAGTGAGATCCTGGCTTTGTTAAGTCAGTGACTTTTTTATTTCATTGAGTTCAGTAGTGCCGAGGTAATTCACCCAGAGTGCTCCGGAAAATCATGCTCTGGCTGTTGGGTAAATGGCTGAGTGCAGGCCACCTGGAGCTGAACCTCCACATTCAGTGAAGCAACACAAGTGACACAGAAATGCTGGATTGGTGGCCTCACCTTGGGGTTTTCCAAGATAAACACAAAAGCATTACCTCAATATTTGTTTTATTTACATTTTTTAAAAACGAAATACCTTCCAAGCAGTAACAAATGGAGCCATCATGGCAGTAACAGACATGAAAATGCATCCATTGCTCCGCTTACGCTACAGCAAAGCCTGCACCCAAACTCCCAGTTGGGTATTATTTCCTGGATTTACTACAAAAAGAACAATGCATGTTTATTAAAAACAGAGTGGCTTTTAGCAGCAGCAGTAGTGCCGCGCACAATACACCAAAGCACAACGGGGGCCTTCTCCCAGCAATTGATGTGGAGAAGACCTTTGGCAGAGCAATATGGAAATTCACATTCAGTGGCTTGATTAATTTGGAGTTTGGAAGCTACCTTCCCGAGATGGATGACAGTGGCTTATTAAATAAATAAATAAGGAGCAAGCTGAAGTCGCGCCGGCGTTATAGCATCAGATTTATGTCATCTGTGCAGGCAGAAAAGGCTTTTGTCGCTGCTATTGTTTGGCCTGTCAGTGGAGGCCTTGGCAGCGGCCTTTTGTCAGGGCTTGTGTCGGGGGTAATAACGGGGAGATGACGGCGGTTGGTCCGTTTGATGTAACCCGGTTTTATGGACGCCGGAGTTGGCATCCGCACACGCGGGCGGAAGAAAACAAGCGTGCCGGGGCGCCAGGCCTGTCTGCCCTCAGCTCCCCTCTCTGATGGCCAGAGGGGGGGGAGATGCCAGCTGGGGTCCCTGGGGCCCTGCTTCGGCGCGGGTCAGCCCACAGCCTCGGGCTGTCACCCGGGGAGTTGAACAGGGAGGAAAGGCTAACAGTGAGAGCGGCATCCCACGGGACGGCAGGTTGTGCCTGCTCCCAACTGCCACAGCTCCCTCCTTGCCCTGAGCGCCGCTGCGGAGCTTGGGAGCATGCACGGCTCCTGCGGGAATATGGGAAGCAAGTGGCAGGGTTTGGGGTATGTGTGCCTAAAACTATTTGGAAGTAATAAAGAACTGTGGTACAAATCAGAATAATGGTATATAATAGTATTCTGGCACACTCGTGGTAGAAGCAGATAGGAACATTAGAAAAAAAACCCTAACTGCTCTGCTGCAAGTTATTATATGGCATTTTTAGAGGTGTGAAGGGACCCTAATTTCACATCTTCTTAGGGGAAACAATCAGCGATTCCTGTGGTTTTTACAAAGATCTTTGTACTTCTTTTCAACTTGATATTTTTACGTCTTATCCTAAAAAGTAGAAGACTTAAAAAACCAAAATTTTATTTGGAGTGCTGTGTGATTTGTTTTCTCCACAGAAACATAAGAAAGATTTATGTTCCTCTTGTGGAAGTCACTTAGTTCTTCCACATTAAATATGAAAAGTAGATCACAAGACATCAAAAAATGTGAGTACACTGACGTGAAGATCGGAGATAAAAATGAAGACTATCAGTTTGCAGCCGATTCTAAGAGCAACCCACTTTATTATGCCACAAAGCTAATATCATTGCGTAAAAGTTAAAGAATATTTGGCACCCACTGAAAGTACCTGTCCAGTCCTTGCTCTGTGGCTGCAGAAGAGTTTGCACGAGGACTGAGCAGTTGCGATTCACACTGGAGGCCTCAGTTTCCAATCTGCAAGCAGAATATGAAAGTCATTTAAACTCCACTAATGCAGAATTGAATAACAAGGAACTTCTTATAAAGACTTCTTGAACTGTTTCTCCTACTTTGGCATTTCTTCAGAGGCGAGTAATTAAAAATTAGAACTGAGTTTGGCACCAGTGAACTAAGAACCAATGAGAAAGACTCTTCATTGAGAAGCTTTTTTGGGGGGGGGCAAGAGGGGAGTTAGAACAAAGTCATCAAGCTTCCTGCTTACTTGTTTTGGGAGTAGACTTTATACAGATATAAATCTTACAGTACACAACTGAAAGCCCCACAGTATTAAAACAAACAAACAAAAAAGAACCTTGGGCAAACCTCTTATCTTAGTTCATCTCACGTCACTGCTAACTATATGCTAAAGAGATTTACCAGGGTGGAATTACAGCACAAGCATTTACTATAAACTCCACTGGGCAGAGTATTTGTATAATACAAAATCTGTAAAGATACTGGTCATTATTCTGGGTTATGCCCAAATTTCAGTGGTTTTGGGAACAGGGGTGTTAATTCTTTGTGTGTGCATGTAATGGAGAAAAGTGTTTTCTTGAACCAACTTGCTCTGAAATTGGAGGGGGACCTGAATGTAGAAAAGAAATATATTTTAGCGGTTTCAGAAAAGTTAGTACTGTCTCATTAGCTAGATGTGTACTCCAGCTGGGCCACTTTGCATGAGGATGCCAGAACAATATTTGGTAAGGTCAGTGATGTTATTAAGATTGCATGGTATTGATTTGGTAAGAACTGAGATCTGTAATAAAGTAATTACATTTAAGAAACTGCACATTCTCTTCACCTTTATGTGACTGGGCGAGTTCAGTGTAAGCAATGCCAATTTGCTTTGAAAAACTCTGTAGCTTAGTAAGACAGATCTGTGGTAAGCTAAGAAGGTCCATACTACATGAAACATTTAAAATATAAGGGCTAAACATTATAGGTAGCCACACACATCAATTTAGCCTGTCTTGTAAATTAATGTTATATATCTATACCTTTGGAATGTACTTTATTAGTATTATGTAAAAAACATCCTTGCGTGACTTTAGATTAACTCCTGCACACACACCATCAGCTTCTTAAACTGGTTGATGGTTGCCTCGGTGCAGTGAGAAGTTTGTTGGCAACTTCAATGGGGGCAAGTTTTCATCCACAGTAACCTAGAAACAGAAAACCCAGTTTCCAAAACGTTGTCTTCACTTCTTGCATGAGTTCAGTTGATGAATTGAGAGCTTTGGATATTTCAGAAAAAGCAGACCTCATTTTGTGGGATTTATCTACCCTAATTTACCCATGTCAAAAAAACCCAAACCACACCAACAATCAACCCCGAAACTGTTTGTGAAGCATCCTTCTGGTGTACATGGTGTGACTTCTCATCATCTCTGGAGCTATTCTTCCATGTCCTCAGTTGTGAATGTAGATTAATGTTAGACAGCGTCTTTAGGTAGTATTCAAAGTGTTTCAAAGAAATTATGGTGTATGTCAAATGTAGGGCAACCTATTATGGTTTGGACTGACAGAAAATAAGAAAATAATACACTAAAAAGCTGGAATGCTTCTTGGGGTGAAACAAAGCACGTATTTTCACCTTGCAAAAGTATCAAGAAAACTTTCTAACCCACTCAAATATCACTCATTGCTGTAAACATGAATATAGGCCAGCCAATCCCTCTGCTTACCGATACAACTGTTCAACACCTGCACACATTAGAGATTTTGTTTGGTTTAGCAGGCTTTGGATATACCATTGTCTGAAAGCCTTGTGATTATCATTGATTTTGCCATGCATTCTCATAGGTAGAAAATGTATTTAAACAAGGTGCTTCTTTTCAAACATGTACCAGAAGTTATCTAATGGCATTTTTTTTTTTCCTATTCAGTCATGAAAATCAATGGGGTTTTTATCAGAGCGGTGTTTTATCAGGAATGGTGGGTATGGGGGTTTCTAAAATGTTCTTTGTTAAAATGTTCATTTTTGTTTTCTGCTCTGATATTAACTATATGGCTCTGGTGTCTTTCCATCAGTCTTTTCAAATCTCCTTTTTTCTTTGACTGCATTTCCTTTTATGCTGTTTCATTCTGTAGGATTTACTCCTTTTGTGTTTGCTTGTTCATAGTAAATAGTTCCAGTTGTGTTTGTTGGGGGAGGGCAAGTATTTTTAGGTGAGGATCTGGTCCCCCAGGTACTGAGATCACTATTTTAGTTAAAGCCTGCAAACTCAAGCAGCCCTTAGACTGTAGTCAGACATATAAGCCAGGAAGCTGAGTTTGCCTCACTAGTCAGATGCAAAAATGGAGCAAGGCTGTTACCTTGGCATTTCCTTTGTAGTTCCTTGCACCCCTCTCATCTGGCCAATTTTATTAGGAAGAAAAATTTAGCACCTACTAATTGGTATTAAAATGCTTTTGGTAAACCTGTATTACAGGTCTGTGATGTTAAGGGACTGGAAACAAAATTAGACTCCAAAACTCCTGTTTGACCTATACATTGAGATATCTGAAGACCCTAACAACCAAAAAATCATGGAGAACAATGTCTGAGGAAGCAATGACTGCTGTAGGTGTGCATGCCAACTGGTAAAATATAACCCCGAATCAGAAAACTGTGGTTAAAACAATATGCTTAGAGATCCTTCTACCACTGTTTTGTAATGTGCGGAAGTGTTTTTTTATTATTTCTGAGCTAAGTTTCTGGATCCTAACCAGATCTTCCAAAAGAGAGTGAATAAGAGAGAAAATCTTTATGGAGTTTGCCCTGACCTATAAAAGCACTGCTCTGCAGGAGTTACAAATGGCTTTTTGGCTAAGTTCAGCAGCTGAAAGGGCCTCTTACTTGTTTTGTCTCCAGCTCTGACAATAGCTGTAGAGAAGAATGTCTTCTTTAAAAGTTCTGGGGATCAAGCTGAACCTTCAGCTGCCAGAGTTTCAGCTCTCCTCTTCCCTGCCCAAAAAAAAAAAAAAAAAAAAAAAAAAAAAGTTGTATGTTAAAAGGCCTAATCCTGCTTCCATTGAAATCGATGTAACTTTGTCTCTTTTCAGTATTTTTTTTGGCAGGCTCCTCTTTTGGGCTGCTGGAATTATGTTTTATGTTTTTAGGTTAAAACCAAGTTTCATATTTTACAGTACAATATAAAAACATCTAAGGAAAGGAGACAAGATTTCACTTCTGAAAAAACTGTTTGAGTTTGATAATAAGCAGTAGGAAGTTGGTGTTTTCTACACGGTTGCAGATGATGTGAGCTCTCCCATTCTTGTTTGCAAGCTTCTGTATCAGGGCTATGGGCAGCTGTCCCCCTGCACTCGGGATCTGGCACAAGCAGGCTTTCTGGAGCCAGGTAAGTAAAGCATTTATTTCAAGAAATAGCTGAGCTGTCAGCAGGTCTCCTTGTTTATTTCTTAAAAAAAGGAGTGCTTTGGTGCCTACCATCTTTCTGATATTCCAGTGCTACCCCACCTGCCCAGTCAGTGAGAGTTGGGCTCAGTCCCACCATCACCCTGAGCATGGTCAAACATGCCACTCCAAAAAAGCCCAAGTCATCCGGTCATTTGCTGTTTTCATGGACTATCCCCTATTCCTCCTGTTGAAGCTGAGCAAGAAAGAAATACCAATGGCTTTTTATATGGCCAAAACGTACCTACACCTCAGCCTTCCCCAAAACAGCTAGTATTCTGGAGAGCAGGAGGATCTCCCAGACAGCATGGGCAATAGGGGAGACCCAGGCTTCCCTTCCCTGGGACGCACGCATATACACCAAGACCTGCCCCTCCTTTTGTCCAGCCATGTTTTAGGACAAAGAAGTGCCTGTGAGGGGGCTCATCCTGGGCTGGAGATGTTCTGCAGGGTGGTGGGGGGCCATCGGAGCACACTTTGTTTCTCTATCCCTGGTCCTTACAAAGAGCTGCTGGTTAAAAGCCTCCTTAATTGCAGTTATCTTAAATTGCTAAGACAAAATCTTTGTGATGTAGCATAGCTTTTAAAGTGCAAGTTGTTTGGGTAACTTCTACAGTCAGTAAAGGGAGAGAGGCGCATCTGAAGGGCAGGTCCTCCAGCCCAAAGATACCAAGCTTGCTTGCCAGATGACTTGTTCTTTGGAAATATCTCATTCTCTTGGTTGATAGTAGGGATCACCTCCACAAGTAATGTGAGGCGGGATGAAACCTACTCCTGAATTGGGAAATTATATAAACTCAAAAAGCTGTGATGCTGCTGAAAAAGTAGCAGTCCCGAAGCAGCTGGGGAAGCAGAAAAATCATTCTGCAGCCAAAATAAGTCTCGTGGTTAGATGATGGAAAAAAGAGAGAATGATCCAAAAGATGTGGACTATCTCTCTGAAGACATATTTGTGAGCTTGTAGAACTGTTACAAAAACACATTATGTTTTGCAGAGGAATGTAAAACAGGCATCAAGTTGACAAAATCAGATTGAAGACAATTTGGAGAGAATTACGACAAGATAGTAATGCCATTCTTGCTTTTCCATATGCATTTTCCATATGCAAAGGATAAGCAGGTATCTTCAGCTTAACAGTTTCTGGTTTTTAGCTTGAAGGAGTAAAAGGACACATAGAGACTTCCAAGAGACTTGCCCTGTAGCAACAACCATTTTGAGCAGAGGCTGTTTGCTGGAGACAATGCAATGTCATGTATAAATGCTTAAATGACTTCTGAGTGAGCTAGCTCAGGAAGTCAGAGCAACGTAATTGCATTAAGTGCTCTACTCAATCTTATGTTTCCTTCTGCCTGTACCAGGACAGCTTTGATATGTCTGATGGCATTGCATTAGGTGTGTCAACTTGCCTAAAGCAGAGGGTAATGTGCAGTGCCTGAATAACGGGAAGATCAACACATGTGCCACGAAAAGAAGCAACTAAGTGCTTCTGACACTGTATTATTAAACTCGCTTTCCTATAGCAGAGAAACATCATGTGTGTGTTTGTGGGTGCTATATAAAATCTATATAATCTATTTCCTATAATGTCAGGCATAAAGTAGGGCCTTGGAGTAGGATTAAATCTGAAAGAAAAAGGAACAAAAGTGGGATCATTTGGCCTCCTAAGGCCCTTAAGGGAACTGAAAATGAGTTTAACAATACAGTGCTTGTAGCTCCAAGTTGTCTCCTCGGCATGACACCGTTGTGGGGTTCCCTCGTGTTCCTATGAGCCGGGGGATTTGCCTGCACACCCCGCCAAAGGCAGCCTTGGGTGCACCCGGGGCTAGCGCCGCTCCAAAATCACAGTTCACTGGGGTAAAAGGGAGAGCAGCACATTTCTTTAGGGGTAGAGAAGCTCAGAGGATAATGGAGTCATTTAACTGCCTTGCCTGGCTTGATGTATGAAGGTGGATTCAGGAGTAGTTCCCATAACATTTTGCTGGTGGTTTAATCATTACCAAGAGAAGAGCCTAAAGAATGCAGAGAACAGGACACTGCACTTGTGGGGGTTTTTTTAGGGGTGGTGTTTTCTTCTGTTTTTAAGAAATGCATGTCTTTGATGAGATATGGCTGCAGGCTACCGTTTTACATTTTATGTCTGCTACCTTTTGTCCGTGGCTCATTATCGATGCTTTATTCTGTTTTAATTCACACTTCTCTGCTAATCAATTACAGCATTTATCCATTAATCAGGTATTCTGACAGGGTCAATAACTGCTTTGCAGTTTTGGGGGATGTTGTGCATTATCAAGCAAGTAGCAACAGTCGGTGGATTAGTTTAGCATGGCGTTGTTTTCACAGGCTGGTGGACGTTCAGGGGAGTAAACACCTAGTGAGGCTTCTGGCAGTTACTCAGGATTTTTTGATTCCTTGTCAAAAACCTCATCTGTTTGCAAAATTCACCCTTACTGGTGGGTGTGCGAGAGCGTGTGCATGAATGCGTGCACTCACGCATGTGAGCCTGCATGCACCCATGTGTGCCTGCCTTCCCCCATCTGTGTGTGCACAGATACACATAGGTACCCTATAGTCTAAATATCTACCTTATAAAATATGCCAATTCAGCTCTGTGGCTTGTAACAGCTATACTGATGGTAAATCATCACAAGCATTAAAGTTTTTTTTTTTCATTTTAGCAAGTGGTGTAGATAACAGAGGGGGCAACATTTAATTGGACAGTTACAGTTTCGGTAGTTAAGTTACTGTCTATAATGATGGTAACAGGTTTCAATTATCTTTTTTATGACAGATGTACCAACATTTAATTGTTTCTCGTCAAGTGTGGAAAGAAAAGACACTTCTGTAGATTTTTCAGTTCTTCTACATGTCACTTAGCTGTCTGCACCATTGTTTGAGCTCCTTTCTCTCATCCTTTTTGCAGCAATGAGTTGTGTCATTCCCTCATGATCAGCACTTTTGTTGTCTTTGTTTTTTGCTGTACCTCAGAAGTCCATCTTTTCTTTCATCTCCTTCCCATTCATGCATGAGGGAACAGTTGTGCTCTGTTGTGGGGATGTTCCGCTGGATTTCAAACAGTAGGGTTTCTTTTTATTCTCTTCTAAGTAGTACAATGGGGCTGAATGTCTGTTGCAGAATGCACACACTAATATGCCAGGTTATTTGGTTTCTAAGAAGTCAATAAAAATGCTACATTTAGGTTCAGTACTTGGCTTGCTTTTTTTTGCTGTTTGCCTTTCGCTCTTCAGTTATAAATCTGTTTGTTTGTTTCTGGTTATAAAATATAATCTTCGATATTAAATCCAAGCGTGGAATCAACAAACACTTAGGAAAAAATGTTACTGGCGATGGAGTATTTTCACACTAGCAGATTTGGCACTCTGTCTTCCGTGGTAAGGAAGGGAAAACTGCCGCCAAATCTAATTAATGGGGTCTATAACAGGGAAGGAGAGAGAGGGAGAACAGGGTGGGGGGTAGATGCGATCATGAGTTCGTCTTGGCAAAACTTTCTTGTTTCTTGGAGACTTAGCTAGTCTTTGCATTGAAGAAAAGGGAGCTTTAGTCGATTTCATTTTTAAGGACTTTTTTTTTTTGCTTGTGCGTGTACTTAGTTTATAAACACTCCAAAAGCCATTTCAACGGCAAAAGGCTAAAGACATAAAAAGCTAGAGATATCTTCAGACACTTTGTTCTCATATTCAGGAACAATCTTCAAAATCCTTCTTAATGAGGTCATAAAAGAAAAAAAATCGAACAAGTGGTACTTGTGTACCTCTCTAGGATGTGTCATTGGGGTCACTTGCCACTAGGTTATCCTATTTAAAAAGGGATTGGGATAGTTCAATCAAGCATTGCATTAAGAGAGAGACTTTGATTAATTCCTTCTCTCCTCTATTGTGCTATAGATAATTTCAGTAAATTTGTGATACTTTCTTCTTAGTCAGTGTTGAGGCTTAGCGTTCTCGATGCGTCATGCTGAGTATTAGCATTTATTGGGCCTATTTGGCTCTAGTAAAGAGGAGTGTAGGCTGCAGACAGCCCTCTAATCTTTGACAAGTGAGGCCATTCTTTCAACATTACCGTTATCTCAGGTCATAGAGAGAAAGTGTTCTCTTACAGGTTTGCTGCAGGAACAAATATGGCATGTAAAGGAAGGGGAAGAAGAAAAAGTAAGTAGGCTGATGATTTATTGCAGATTTCTTTTTGGAAAAAATAGAGGTGACTTTTATGGAGAAAATTACTGTCTCTAATAACTTGTTCATTTTCTGACACAACGGGAGAGAGGTAAAGAAAGGCAAAGCTGAGCTGTGTTACTAACTTGCACCGTGGCTGGAGACTTGAAATGCAGCAGAACTGCAACTCAGAACCCAGCTGCAACTGCATTATTTCTATACCTCGTGAAACCTAACTTTTATTGTAAAAAGTGATCGGTTTTGGTGGGAAATTTCCTTTTTCATTTAATTCTCATGTAAAAAAAAAGAAAAAACCCTAAAAGGACCTGTTTTGACAATGAAGTAATCACATTACATCCTATTTCTCAACTAAACGTGCACTTTTTTCCCTTTAAATATACATCTTTAGAATGTGCACGATAGGTCTTTTATTCATTGTAAAAAATTTCTCTCTTAACGTTGTTTGGTGTAATCTCCCTTCTCTTCCCTGGCTGATTTTGAAAACGTGTATGATAGTCGCTCTGGAGACTCAAGACCCTGTTGGGTATACACATATTTAGGCGTTTTTTAAAAAGTGGATTTTTGACCTGATAGACCGTAACGGCTCCCAGGGAGCCACTATGGTCATTGTGTAAATCCTTCTTAGTTTTCGGTTTACTCACTTGATACACCGTAACGGCTCTTAGGGCCGTTATGGTCTATTGTGGTAATCCAGCTGCTGCACATGCGCATGAAGCTTTTATGCCTAAAAATCCTCGGGAAGTTTTGTTGGGAGCGTAGCGGGCATGTCCAGAATTGCTTCCTTTCTGGTGGGGGGGATGTAATGGCTGGAGGAAAAAGCGGTGGCTCTTCTTCCTTTCCCTCTGACAGCAGCCAAAAATACTGGGGCACCTAAAAGGCTATCAGCCTGCCAAAAAGTATATTTAAAAAAGAAAAAATCCACTACTGTCGGATGCTCAAAGTATCATCTGGAAAGACTAGTTTGAATCAAAATGTTCACAAGTGTGAAACAGCCAATTTTTATTTATGCATTTGTATAATGTATGTCTAAGATGTGTGTCAGGCTTCTGCCCAGTGGGATTTTTGACAACTGAGTTATTGATCCTTGAAAATGGGGAGTTGTAAGGGAAAGGCTGATATAGTCGTAACTATAGCAACACTGTCAGTGTTCCTGTAATTATTAACTTTTTTTTAATAAAAAAATTAAGAAGCTGTTTCTTTTCTTAAAGAAACCTTTATTGCAAAGTGATGGTGCCACCATGGAGATGCGATATGTTGAAACAATGCGTGTCAGTTAGTTACTAAAATAATTAAAGTACCGGGAAAGTATGGAAAAAGAACTAAACATCACTTGCTTATGTGAATAAAGCCTATTGGTTCAAACTGTTCTTACAAAACAGTGATGGCAGACAGGTTTAGCCATCATTTTGTGCTGCATAAAGGTAATGGAAGGTTAAATTTTCATGACTCATGAAACTTTTCATGCCGTGCTGTCTTGAGAGAGCAATGTTTGTACTGAGGCTGCAGGCAGAGATTCAGACATTTATTTGGAGTTAATTCTCCGGTGTACAAGGCAGAGTGATTTAACTGTGCAATACGTGTGCCTGCTCTCAGCACGGAGAGCAGTGGCATCTCCCACGGACACAGTTTTACATGGGCTTCATGGCAGAGAGCACTGCAGGATGCCTGGGACTCGATGCAATGCTACCAGGCTGTCAGAGCCACACTAGCCTGCGCTACACCCTCAATCTGCTAAGACTTGCCAGAAGTTGCAGGTCCTTGTCCTGGCATGATGCTAAGCACGTGTAAGACATTTCTCCCTTGTGCCACTTGGGCCGCTTGCCATGCTTTTCTCCCAAGTCTTGCTCCATGGTGGCCATCAGGAGGGGCACCTTCAGAAAATGCTGCTGCTGTTCTGGAGTAACCCTTCACCCCCATGGGGACATGGCCAAAGCGCTGGCCTTCTTGTCTGAGTATGGTTTGCCAGGACTATACGTGTGCATGTGTTGCAGGGGAAATCAAGAGGGAAGGGAAACACTGTCATACTTCAGCAGGATCTCCTGAGCAGCAGACTGCTCGCAGAACCTTCTTATGGTTTTCTAAGACTTGACAAGTCGCTAAAGTTTTTATTATTGGCCTAGAGTTTGTCTGCATTTTTTAATCCACCTTCTAACAGGGATAAGAAATGCCCATTATGTATAAAATGTATGCACCTTAATATTTAATGTGAGCATAGCAAGTATTTAATAGTGCCACCAATGGCAGCAAGTCCTCCGTTTTCTTATTGCCTAGAATCCAAACTATTGATAGTACTATATTTAATCGAGTTTTAATTGCTTCTGTTAAACAATCAGTTGCTAAGCTTTCCTTAGCCAGGTTTTAGATAATGGCTTTTGTTTTTGCTTAGCCATCTGTCCCTGTATTAATTGTCCTTCTCCCCTAGCATCCACCCATAATTTTGGCAAACTGGTTTCCGAGGTTGGTCTAAATTCCTTTCACCTCATTTTCTATTGTTGGACACCATTACCTTTATCATTTCACACATTTAATGGATGCAGTTCTGGCTACTGAAGGGAAGTTCAGTCATTCGCACTGTATCGCAGGGAGCTGAAGTTACTTTATTTTTATGCAATGTTAAGTGCTAGCAAAACAATGTAGAGGCCTAAATTAAAATGATCACTTGTGTATGGGAAATCAGGGTGTAGGGCAAGGAAAAATATTTTTCTGCTTTCTCTGTGAAGTGAGGTGACAGGTCACTGTTAGAGGGTTTCAGAAGACCTTCTTTCAGGGTCAGCATCAAAGTTCCCATTTCATTTCCATTCTTTGTGTTGAAATGCCATTTGTTCTGAGTGGTTTACATAGCTTCTTCCCCAGTCATTGACTGGAAGGCTCCTGAACCAGGCCCTGATTCAGGAAGGTGCTTAGTCAAGTGATATTATCAGAGTGCTCAGACTCTTCACATTGTGCTCAGCTGCTTGGCTGAATCAAGATCCCACTGTCTCCTTTTTGCTTCCTCCTCCTCCCCTGTACACCCCATTCTTAGCTCCCCTTTCCATCCTCCTGCTTCATCCTCAAAGACTTATGCCAGGCTACCCCTGTTTTCCTTAAGTGATGCAGCTGGCTGCCCTGAGTTAGTACACTTTCTCTGCCTTTGATGCCATGTCAAGGATTCCTCAGTCCCTGCTTTTCATTGATACTTCCCTCACCAAAATCTCCACTGACCTCTTCCTCTTCTTTTTTTTTTTAATTACATCCTCACCTTACTCTTTTAATCTTGCTTTTGACCTTCTTTCCTTCTGGCTTTCTAAGTGTATACCTACCATGGCTCCCTTTTTGCGTCCCTGGTTGATGGTTCAGCCTCACCTCCTGTCCTTGTGCATCTCTCCCACAGTCCTCCTCAGTCTTCCCTGGTCCTCTCCCATGGTGGCTCAGTTAGGGTCACGTCCTGGAACTGCCTGCCTTGCCACTTGCAGAAAACCCATTCCTCCCTTTGGTTCCCAGGGGCCATCTCAACGAGACCCTATGCATTTGTCACCCCTCTCCTGGCTGATTGGGCCACCCTACCTTGCTGGGTGCTGGCTGTCCAGGATTGCCTCTCTTGCTTTGACTTGCCTGTAGAGCTGCCCATTGCATGTCACTGGCTTCAGATTCTTTGTCTGCACTGCCCAGGTCCTGGGTTTTCCTCACCTCATCCCTCTGCCAGACCTGGCTTCTTGCAGCCTACAATTACCCTTCAATTCTCTTCCTCCTATAGATGCTTTTTAATCTTCTTCCTTACTGGCCCTCAAACATGAGCAGTTGTACCAAAGTCCTCCATCTTCCCTGCACTCAAAGCCACCCTAATACTCCTTCTGCTAGGTTAAACATTGGCTTGTCAGTTGCTGGTTTCCAAGCTATGGAAAAGGTGTATAGAGCAATGAAAGTGTATTTTGAATCAAGACGTACACACATCTAGTTGAGTAACAGAGTAGTCAACATACTGCAGCTGCTTGAAGCCTTATTTGTCCCTCCAGGCTCCTGTATAGTCACTTCTCCATAATTCAATCCATTCTGGTCTAGAACCTATCTTCTTTTTGCTTTCTTCATAAGACACAGCATTTTTGCAGAGGTTAGAAAACAAGAAAACAGAATATTTTAAGACAAGTATATCTAAAATCACATAAAACTTAACCACTGGTTATTTATTTTTCAAACTAATATAAGCTCCTGAGGCATGAATAAATGTACCTACTAATATTTATAATATCCTTTTTGTGGATCAAAGTCTAGCAACATCCTTGAAATGCTCAAATTAGCAGGCATGACTGTTATCATGGTGGGAAAACAATTTACATTATATCTGCTTAGGACAGGAACAGAGGCAACATATTTTTAAAAGACCCCAAAGCATAACTGTATTTGTTGAAAAGGAAAGCAGGGTTTCAGGCCAGATTGCACCAGGGTTGGTTTTTTTTTTCTTTGAGCATGCTGAATGCTGGGACTTATCTTACAGAGCATCAGGGATGTCCAGATATTGAACAACATTTCTGCTGACAAAGTAGTAGTTGTAATATATAGTGAAAGAAATTATTTAAACACAGCATTAGCACTGGCAGTGGTGGTAATTACCTTTCAGCTATTTGAAAGCTATACAAAACAGCCTAAATACATATCCGTTCAGGTTCAGGTGTCTAATATGGGTGTGGAGGTCTTCCCAGGGACATGCCTCTCTTCACTGTTTCCACAGGGGACTTGAGTCTGTTTTGCAAAGGGCTCAGTTGTGGTTTTCACAGCCCAGCCTTGGGCACAGGAACCATGTAGCCCCGGGAGTGGGGTGGAGAACAGCTCATAGAATCATTTATATTGGAAAAGACCCTTAAGATCATCATGGCAAGGGAATGCCCACCCTTGTCCTGCTGCTCCTCAAAAAGGAAGAAATAAATGAGTTATTTCCCCCCTCCCACCTTTTGCAGTGCAGTTTAGTGCCTCTGGCTACCACTGTAAATAGCTATTTTAGCCAAAAAGTTGTCTTTCTTCCCACCTGTTAATGTATAGTGGTAGACTATTGATGAAACAGCCTCTAAATTCCTTCCTTGCCCTCCAAAATAATCTAAGCAGAGACAAGGAAAGGAGAATATGAGATTTTTCTCTGACTTTTTTATGGCTAAAAATCTTGAGCTCCAAGAGATGAAATGGAAGGAGTGTCACTTGTGTGAAATAGCATGTTGCTTGCTTTGTTCTGGCAGGGATTTGGCAAAGATAGGAAGCAGTAACATGACAGGCAGAGTTGCTTTGGCTCAGTGAGACATGTCTTCAGTCTACAGCAGCTGTAATCTGCAGGGTCACACCTGTATGTGCAAGGTACGCAGGATGCCCACAGTGTGTGGATGCAAAGTGTGTGATGCAAAGACCACAAGCATTGCAAAAGCAAGGCACTGTCATCGATAACTAATGGTGGAACAACCTTCAGTCTAGTGTACATGGGGTCCCAGGGAGACTTCATATTTCATTGGAGAATTCCCACTTTATGCCATTGCTGGAGATGCAGGAAAAGGCAGTTTAATCCAGCAAACTGTGAGGAATTTTTGAGACTAAAAGTTGTGGAAAAAACAGTTTTATTATTTCTTGGATTTATGGAAGAAAATTCTTTTTGCCACTTTCCATCTTTACATGCTACTGTTGTACTATACCATGTTGGGTCTTTTTATGCACATACCTGTGTACGTATATGCACATTTATATAGGCAGATTTATATGTGCACAAATAAATAAACACTATATGTGGATATATATACAGGCACACAAATATATAAACATAAGTATGCACACATATAAATAGATGTTCACCTCTGACTATCATGATTGCAAGCCAAAAGAAAACCTTACCTTTAAGACTGGGGATATTGTATTGTCTGTCCAGTGTCTCATATTTTGTTCTTGCTTGCACCCAGAGCTTGTGACATTATTATTTTACATTTTCTCCTTTAAACTCAAATGACCCAAAAAAGGAGGAAAGATTTTGCCTGCTGGATGTGTTCTGGAGAAGAAAATGGATATGCCACAGTTTTTTCCCAGCATATCTAATGCTAGTCTCTGACAACAAATCTTGCCATTACTGAGACACTAGCTCAACTAAACTGTTACTCAGGAAGATAAAAATCGAAACATCCATGACATTCTTCCTACCAACAAGGAAACAGATGATAATGACCAAGGGGTGATGTGAGACTAAAACTGATGCTTTGAACCGTCCAAATTCCATATATATAATCTCAACTTTGAGAGTTCTACTTTGTTTCTTAGTATTAGTACAGATTACAGACATGCTCTGCAGAATTAAAACGTATCTCAATTATATTATTTCACCTTTGTACTAAAGTATATCTAAAATGATACCTAAACAAAAAAAGTAGGCAGATACCGTAATGGAATAATATTTCTCTTTATCCAGTACAGGTTAAAAGACATATGTCATCTGATTATCTCATTTCCTTAAGTCTGAACCTGCATTCATGACAGAGTTTGTTAAAGAAGACTTTTAAAGGAAAACCGAGTGATGCCTTTATGTGTTTTCACAGGGAGGTTTTTTCCACAACGTCATAAGTGACTTCAGAGTCTGTATGTTGTTCAGTTTTTACACAGATGTGAAGTGCCATGACACTTACTTAGAGAAACACAGCTGCTCATTTACATACCATAAAAACTGTTATATGGAAGTAGACCTATTCCTATTTCTCCTTATAAATTTTATTTTCATGTAATCCAGGACTTTTGCTTATCTAATATATATTATCCTTATAAACTAAAAGCCATTTTCTTTATTTGTGCAAGTTGCAAGGGAGGCAGTGTATTTTTCTTCTTCACTTATTTTTAAATAAATATTGAACAGCCTGTGTCAAGAATTTAGAGGAAAAAAATCCTCACTTTTAAACTGGGGCAGTCTGGAAGAATTTCTTCTTCGTGGTGCTCTCAAGAAAGCTGTGTGCTCGGCGACCCCTTCTCCTGCCTTTCTCTTCCCTTACCTCTCAGCCATGTCCAACTCCTTCCTCCCCACTAGGCAACCATCACAGACAGGGCTGTTTTCTAAAATTTGGTTTTAAGGGAGGGGAACTGATGATGATGATGTGTGTTGCGATGCAGTGAGGTAGGAAATCCACATTTAACGAACCTGAAGTGTTTGGGGGGAAAGGGCCATCCTGTGAAACAAGGCCGTTAGGGAGGAGAGCAACTTTGACTCATGAGCTTCACCTAAGTTTCAGTTGGCTTTTTGGTATCTTCACCAGCCATGGTAAATATGCACTGTAGCAACCGTAACCGCACAAGTAATCTCACCTGGGAAACAGATAAGAAACTCCAACAGAGCATGTAATAAGAGCACTTGCACTTGCACGGAGCAAGGCCCATCAAGTGCTCTCAGTGCCCCAAAAGGGGCTGCTAGCAGGTAATTCGACTTTTTTTTTTCGAAAATAAAATCATATTGTTTTGCGGAGAAGTTGGTTTTCACCCCATCTCTCTTCCACTCTTGATGATGATGTTTTTTTAAAGTGCCCACATCGGTGACCATCAGATGGGATGGGACTTGCTAGGTGAGGGATCTGCAGACCTGGGAGCCATGGTTTTAATGACTGGTTTCTACGTCCCCTGGGATGTGGCAAAACCGATCTGAAGAGTTCTGTGAAAATCTTTAGATAATTAAATTATAGAAGTAGGTTAGAAATGGGTTTTTCTATAGCAGGCTTCTGTATTTAGTATTAAAATGTGTCCCTTGGCCAACATTTTTCCTCCATCACACTTTCATATTATATGCCCTGGTAGGTCCGGTACCTTTATTGTCTTTCTTTGAGCTTGCCTACCCAGCAAAGTTCATCCTTGGTAAGACAGGCTGTGATGATATGACTAACGTGTCCCTCCAAATGAGTTCCCCACCTTGGACACCCCCGCATGGGGTTCATCTCCTCCAAGTGTGCTCACCATCTCAAGGCGCTTAATGAACTGCCTGAGTCAGGAGCAGGGTTATGGCCGAATTCCCCCTTGGAGGGTACACCCAGGGCTTTGACCACACGCCCCAAATATGCCCCCATGGGGGCAGCAGGACCTGACCCCCCAGCTCAGTAGGGTGAGGGCTTTGTCCCTTTCAGGGTAGCGCCTTGCAAAGGCTTATCGCTCACTAAGGGGAACTCGGTGGCTAGAGAGGTGCTGCGCCTGAAAAGGCTGGTGGGCGCTAAATTTACCATTTTTAGTTTTCTGACCTTACTGAGGAAATTATTTTGGAGGGCCACTGCTGAGTTAGGGATTGGCATACCTGTTTCCATGTTATAAAAATACTCTTCAGCTGCCTATGTGGAAGATCAAAATGAATTGACAACTGTCACCTTTTCATCATTAGTTTCACAATATTCAATATGTCCTTTAAGCCCGACTTCCTAAAATCTCACCTTTAATTTTTTTTTCTTTTAAAGCAAATTTCTGGCTTTGACTGTTGCAAGGAAAAGCTTGAAAATACAAAGCCAGGGACACAAGAACCAGAAAATAATATTTCATTATTATTTAAATGTGCACTTTAAAAATGTTGCAATTTTTAATGCATCATGTTGTTCATGATTTTTGAATTCTTGGTGGGTGTTGTTAGACGAAAAATGAATAGGTTTTTTTCAAGAGATGTGGGAATAATGGGCAGATGCAGGATAAATACTGAAGAAAATGTAGCTGTTTCATCATCATCTGTACAAAAGCAGTAATAATGTTAATTCTTGTAACATACTGAAAAAGGCAGAAGAAAAAGGAAATTTTATTATTGGAGAATAAAGCTTTGCCAGGTGTTTATTTACTGGAGATCAAGAAGGTTCTGCAGTCTACATAAGGTTGTTTAATCCCACCACTGCAACTAGTTTTGTGTGTTTTAACTTTGGATAATTGAACAGGGACATAGTTAAAGGCATGAAAATATAGAAGTCAGAATTTTGGGGCATTCCTGCTATCTTTTGAAATTAATAAAATAAGATCTGGTTTTCAGCAGATTTCATTCTCAAAGGAAATAGGGCTGAGCTTATTACTGTTACTACCACAACTGTCATAGAAAGATTCCTACATTTTGCTAGTACGGAGTAGTGGTAGCGGCATAGAAAATTCATTTGATCTTACATAATATTTTCATGGTTAATAAGATTTACATATGACATTTTTGTATGATTAAAAGTACTGGAATTTCATTGCAGTAGGCATTAACTCCTGTGATTGAAGTTAAGGGAGATTTTTTGGTTTTATAGCTAATCAAGAGTTTAACTGCCTCTGGGGCACTTTAAGAAAATGTTATACTGTACTTAACGAACATTATACTACAAATAAGAGTGATATTCCTGTAATTAAAACAGTCTGGATATTGCTTAATGAATGTTTTTCTTATCTTAATGTATAGGCAGTAAGGATTCATGTAGTTGCCTTTATTAACTTGTGGAGTTAGTTAAAAAGCTGGTTAAAACAGTAAGTCCATATCAGGTCAATATAAAATGCTTATGTAGGGATTTCATTGCTCTTATAAATCTGACTAGTTAAAAAATAAACACAGATGCTTGTTTGTGCCATCCTGAGCCATACTGCAGGGTAGTATTTCTGCCTGTAGACATTTCTAAAGTTAAGTGTTGCCTGGAGCACTGTGGGATTTGCAGGCATTCTTCTTTATTGTCCGTTTAGGAAATATTTTAAAATTTCCACCAGGCTTGTGTTCAAAAGCAGAGAGCGGTTGGTTTTCAATTAGTGTAGCTACACTTGCTGTTGATCTAATAGCATTGTGCATTCGTTCTTTTTTCTGTCATATTGCATCAGCTTTGATGTAATTACAACATTTTATTTTTTTGATGTAATTGCGGTGCATTTTAGTTTTACAGTTCTGATCTTCAGCAGTTTCATATTTACTAATTGCTTGCTAAATTGTTCTTCACTGCTTAGTTATTTGGCACAGAAACCATTCTGAATAAATTCAGTTTAATACAAAATAACTCTTCTACATAATAATTCTTCTATATAATAATTCTTCTACAAAATAATACTTGGCTAAATATAAATAATATTTTTGCTTTTAATCTTATTCTGAAAATATTGTGTAGGGTTTTTTTCCCCAGCTGAGATCAAGCATCTTTATATAGTTTAAAAGATATTCACCAGCTGGATTGTATCTGCATGCATCTAAGTCTCAATTTTGCACAAGTGTCTGTGCCAGAACCTGAAAATAGCAGGTTGGCCCATGTATAGCCTAAGAACACATGGAAATGGAACAGTTTCATAATCCAAAATTAATCCCCAGTCCTGCAGGCACTTAAGCATGTGGTTAATTTTAAGTGTTTGACTAGTCCTTTTGATTTCTCTGAGCTAAGAACATGCTTGAGTGCATTTACAGGAGCAATCTCAAAGTGCAGAGAAGACTGCAATATTGTTTTGTTTTTCCTAAGTAGTAAAAACGTCTGTGCTTTATTTAGTAGCGTAATTTACACACATTTCTAAGTACAGGAATAGTCGAGCTGTTTGTGCTTTGGCTAAGTGTACACTGCTGTAAATTGCAAATCAAGATGAAATATGCCTATTTAGTGAAAAATTCTCAGAAACATGAAGGGAATCTCAGTTTGTAAAATATCCCCACCACAACCAAAATTACAAAGACAATTTGTCATAAAACATCAGAAATTCTGAAAGACCCAAAGTGGGTGACACATTTCATCTTTCCTGTGACTTCTGCAACACCAGTATATTGACACTCGATTCATTTCCTTCTGCTAAATATTCTCAGGCACATCTTTAGTGTAATTTTATTTTAACTCAGATGTAAATCAGAATGGATTTTAAGGACTGTACTGTTTTCCTTTTCTCTCACACTGCAGATACGGATATCTAACCTGCGTAGGTTCTGGTGAACATAGTGACTCTGTGTTGCAGCAAGGTCACTTAACAGGCGGGAATGGCACTTTATTGATTCTGACTTTATCAAGTGCCTGTTTCTTATTTTACATATAACTCGTTAGCAGCCCGCTCCTAAGCCGCTCGGGAGGCTTTGGCTCTTTGGGACTCAGACTGTAATCACAGTAATTAGTGCTGAATTTTCAAATTCTGGTCTTGATCTTGACCTTGCAGCATTTAGCCAACACTCACACAGATGGACCGATGGTGGGAGCTGCAAGAGCTCAGTGGTGGGGGTGCTCCCCGTATCCTGGTGTAGGCACAGAGGGAAGAGAGGGGAGCAGAGAAGAAAAGAGGGGAAAAACATGTTCAGTGAGAAAACAAATTCTGTCCAAACATTGTTATCAATTCTTGTGTTTTTGTACATAGAGATGTGGGTGGGTGCAGAGTTGGTGTGTGTGAAAACGTTGGGGCAGAATGAGTAGGAAGGGAGAACTGGAAGAGGCAAGAGTGGTTTTGCAGTGACATACAGAATCTCCTCAAAGTTCAGCTTTTCTGCAGAGGCCACCAACACAGGTGTGACTCCATAAAAGTGCAACCGTTACAGATTTGTGGATCTTATATATTCACTTCCTAAGACAGAGTTTGGCATGGAATGCTCCAGCACAGCTTCTTGGTGACATGTGCCTGATCCTCCTCCTGAGCTGGAAGATGCTTGACCCCAGAAGCCGTGCTTTTTCCTTTGTGTTGCACAGCCCTGAGCACACTTGGTGCATATTGGTTTGTACACAACAGTGATAAAGCAAATCATACATCGATGTCATACATCCAAAGTAATTTCTTCTTACTTCTCAATGCACATCTTAAAAAAGGCTCATTTTATGTGTAGTCATTTCTAAACCTCTCGGTATGGTATTGAATCTTCATCTTTATTGTGGGATGGTTTTGTTATTTAAAATGTGTTGTAATTTTCTGTCACAGCTGCTAGTTGCAGTTCTGTAAAATATATGTAATGTAAGAGCTTCTGTTGGGAAAACATATAGCTGGACAAAATTTTACAAGGTGTCTTTACAGTGTTGTAGATTTGAAAAATGCAACGTAGAAACAACATTAGTTGTTTACATACATGCAAGTGCTTAAAATTTACTTATAGAAATTAAAACTTCAAAACTGTTTATGTTTAGTGTTTATGGTTACTTATGTATCTTTATATTTAGGAAAACAGGGAAATGAATTGTTATCTGAACTACACCTTCCTTGGTTAATGTGGCAAAGCGAACGTGTCACAGAGTGCTTTTCCATTGCCCTGCAGTGATGTGGGTTTGATTAAGCAGCAGAAAGCATCCCAAGGAGCCAGAAGCTTTGCTAATGGTAAAAGCAAAGCAAGGCGCAGCTCAGCTCGGGAGTACTTATGGGCATGACGAGTTATTCAGAGTTATCCACACCGTAAGGAAGGGAGCGAATCTCTCGACTGTATGTCACATATGTTAAAGCTTCCCAAGACAGGACACCAATTAACCTTGGATGATAGCAAACACACACGCACAGGCTGCCCGAGAGAAGCAGCCTGTTGCCATTAGTAGGAAGCAGCAGCCCTTGTCACCCTCAGCCATTATTTAAATCTCTTTAAAAATTCCCATATTAAGTCAAAAAACCGTAGCGCTCTCCTCTTCCTCACAAACAGACTATTTTTGCTGCTGTGAAAATTGGAGACATTAGTAATATGAGAAGCCAGTGGTCCTTTTATTTTTATCCTCACTGTCAAATTTGGACATTTTGAACCGAGAAGAAAAAAACCTCTGATTTTCAGTCAGAGCAATTCAAGGCATGGTGGAGCTCGGAGTGAACCAAAACAACAGGGTCAAATGTAGTTGAAAGAACATGGTGGGGTAAATAAAAGGTCTTTTTTTTTTTTACTTTTTAGTGCTGGTGGGAGGAGAAAGTTTGGTTAACTATTTAAGCTATGATAGCCTTTTATCATTTTATGGCTTAGGGGTCTGTGATTTTAAGCCTTTGTCAGCAAGCTCCTGGTTTGTATTCAATTTTTCTCTAGTGTCCAGTTACATGACTTACATCTTTTTACTGGAGATAGGAAAAAATTATAAATAGCAGCTGGAGATACATATTTTTCCTAAAATGACTTGCCAGCAACTTTGGATTTGGTTCTCAGTTTCCATTTAAACCCTAAACTGCTTTCTTGCGCTCACGCTTCTCTGCATCATGATTTTTTTTATCAGCAGGCTGTCCTTCCCCATTTGGTTCACCTTTCTATTTTTTGGCTATAATGTGATGTGTCCTATCAGTTGGAGCAAGCGCTTGCTAAAGGTCACTTGGAAGCCCCCTTTTCATTTCTCCCCGCTACAGTTTTTCCAGCAGGCAACCTCTCTCGAGGGAGTGACCCCCTCCAATCTATCCCTTTTGATATCCAAAGCTGGTTGTTACGGGGGTTAAATTTCTTAATTCGACGAGTTTTTGTGAGTGCTTCCTCAGCCCACTGTGCTCGGTCCCTGCAGCTGGGTGCAGACCGCTTGTCTCCCGAAGGATGCTGTGAAAGTGTTAGGGTTTATTCTTTCACCCTCTTCAAACATGAGGGACAGGGGCCGATTTTATACCTGTATAACTCCCATCAGCTTCAGGGGAAATGGTCTCCCCATTACATTGGTGCGATATCATATCAGCCTTATTCGGGGAGTTTCAAATCAGACAAAGCCTCTTCCAGGGCGCTGGTAAAGGAAGGCTGCTTGTCAAGAGATCTCAAACCACGAGAGCTGGTGGCTTCTGCCTGCCCTGGCGACAGGTTAGATTTGGGGGGTTTCTTAATTAGTTTTTGGAGGGTCAGGGAAGTGACTGTAGTGGGTCTGGAACAAAGGAAGAAATGAAAATGTAAAGCGGAGTGTTTGATATGTTGATAACACCCCAGTTTTAATTTTAGCGTAATTGGATCAGGGTTAGTGGCAGTTGTTAGGTAAAGTACTTTTGGGAAGTTCTGGCTTTATTCAGAAGTAAATATCATAGCTCTTCTCTTTTAACCTAAGTCCTTTGCTTTTTTTTTTTTCCCCCCAGAGAAGAACAGCTCAGTTTACCTCAGATTTATTTCCACTAGGAAAGTGCAAAGATTTCAGGGACCTGTATTCTGATGGTAAAGCTTGTGACATGAGCTTTTGTTTTCCATGCAAGAAAACCTTAGCATTTTTTCACATGTTAACTTTTTAACAATTGCGAGGAATTTATTTTCCTTGAAAACTGCCATCCTTTTCTTTTTCCTCCTCTTTTCTCTCTTCTTGATATTTTTATTTCCCTTTTATATGGAGACTTGTAGATTTTGTCACTTCAAACGTTAGCTGTTCCTCCTCTTTTCTTTCGCTTTACAATACACACTAGGAGATTTTTTTTTTTGCATATTCCTCCCCTTTCTCTGTGAGATATTGTAGTTGACCAAATTTAAAACACTACAGTATTTAGCATCCCTGCAGTGCCATTTTAAGTATTTGGACCTGGAAAATGCCCCAAGCAATAACTACCTGAATTGCTTTTAATTACACAATATAGCTGCATCATTTTACTTCAGATTCTTTTTGATTGATGCTGTAAGGCAATTGTAACCATGGATGATGGGATTAAGTGCCTCTTGAAGTGACTTTAGCTTCTTGTGGGAACAAAGGGAAAGAAGAGAACACTTAGTCCCTTTTTGAGTGAACAGCCTTTTTTCACTTGCTATATAAAGAAATACAATTAACAAACATTATCCCCAGAGGTGAATTGAAATGTACATGCGGACAATAACCGCTCTTGACTGCAATTAGACATATATGATCCGAGGTATTTTGGCCATTCATTAGTGCTAATTGTTTGAGAAACAAGCCCACAGTACAAATGATTAAAATGTTAGTGCCATAACCAGGATTATTAGCATGTGTGATAAAATGCATGCGCCGCAGCTGTACCAATAAAACTCTCCGGCGAGTCGCTTTGATTCGACAAATACTCAGCTCGGCTGCGAGCCCTTCGTATTTGCACAGGGCCTGCTGATGTTTATAACAAACAACTTATATCTCCTTTTCTTAATTAGAAAGAATTACTATGCAAATTGCAGGGCTTTGTAATTTCGTAGAAGTTTCCTTTGTCTTTGGTGGATTATTTGTGTATGGTTGTGAGCTACTTCCTAGTAAATTTGACATAGGAAAACCATTATGTTTACTCTGGGGTTTTTTTTGCACACGTCGGGTAAATAATTTGCAGGAGATTTTGCTGCATTAGCTGGGTCGTGTTCGGTGGGGTCTTAGGTCTTGGGTCGCTTCTGTCCTTCTGCTGCAGCACCGCAGATATCCGGGACTATGGGTGGTATGCAGTTATGTGCATACAGGTCAGAAATACACATTGTCAAAATTATCCAGCTTTTTTAATTGTTTTAGTCAAATGCCTAAAAATGGTCTTCAGAAACACTTTGCCAACACTGTGCCAAAGATTGTAGGAGGAGAGATTTGGCCTATCGAGCAATGGGTATTTTTCCATGCGATAGGCAGATCACAGTGTAGCGTCTCTTCCAGGAATGATTTGATCTAGCAAATAAACAGGGAACAGAGGCATAGGTTAACATGCTGATCCTGAAAATCACTTTTGGGAGTACTTTACTTTGTAACCTATAGGTTGTTGGCTCCGATGAGACTGCACAGGTGTGTGCAGTTAAGTATATATGTGAGTATGAGCAACGCTGGAATGTGAAAATGCAGTTTACAGCAGGGAAATTTGTATAATCTGGGGTCATTTCACTGGTGGCAGTCATACTATATGGCTGCCATTGCAAAGTGCAGTGTCTCTTAATAATCAAAAAGGTTTTGTTTTCTCCTTCCTGAGGATGAACTATTTGCTCTTGGGTGAAACGGTTCTCAAAGGATCCAGCTAGCTTTACATATTTCATGAAGACTTTAGTAGAGTGTTATGTTTGCTGAAGAAATTTAGTTTCATTTCCAAGACCCAAGAGCATTCAGTGTGCTGCTAGATGCTATGAATGAAAATATACTGCTGTAAAACAATTTAATGAGCATTACCCAATAGCCTAGCCCTTGTTTTAACTTACAGTGCTTAAGGAAGAAACATTGTCTTAGCAAATTTACTTGGACTATGTCCATGTGCTTAGTCTAAAGCATAGTCAAGCTTAGTTTGAATCATTAAAATACTTGCAGTCAGGAAACATATGTAAGATTTTAGTCCTCTGAGATTGCAGTGCTGTGTGGGTTTTTTTGTTTTAAAAAAGTAACTGCTCAGGATGTTTTTATTCTATCAAAATAACAGAAGTTGAGATAATCAGGATAGTGTTTCCTTCCAGATTAGCTAACTGCTCATTTGCATAGCACCCTGGGCCTTGCCACTATTTTAAAAAAGGACTATAGGCAAATGGATTTCTTAACAAATCCACTTCTTCCTCTACATTTCATTTTATTGTAGAACATAAAATATGACTATGCAAGGAAAACGCACGGTGAGAACAGAAGATGATTTTTTAAGAATATATGTCAAAATAATAGCATATGAAAACATTTACTGCAGTCACACCTAAGCATACTTGTTGAAAACTTGTATTTTACATGTACATTTCTAGAGCTCTTTGTTTTGAAAGGAGAAGGATGCTGTGTTGGTCCACTGACACCAGTTCTTCTCATACATTTTTTTTTTCTGGCCATATCTCTTGAAAAAATTATTGCTTCTTCAACTTGCTAAAATGTTCCATAAGACTAAAAATTTGACACATTGACAGTATATTTTTATAATAATCTGTGTCCTGAGAAACCTGTGTTTTGGGCCCATGTGGCTACTAAGTTGAGGAGGAGATACCAACAGCCACTGCGCGATAGTATTTCTAACATTAAGCCTGTTAGGTGATGGTATTTTAATGGATTAAATCTACCATTTCTGCAGAGTCAGGCAGTCTGCTGGGGAAGTCATACTGCTCCCCCATCTAAACAAAAGTTCATAGACCTCGATGGTGACACCTGACTAAACCTGGTCTGCAGGTAACAACGGCTTTACCTACACAATACTACACGCCGTTGTGCGTGGTATGCAGAGCAGAGCTGCCTTCGTGGGCCTTGCAGCAGTGACAGGGAAAGCGAACCAACAGCCCTTGGTTCGATGACAGCCCAGAAGAAATCCTGGGAAACCTGTGTGACAGGAGATACACCTCATCTCAGCGTGCTCTGAGATTATGGCGTTAGCCACATCTATCAGGTTTCTGGCGGGTTGGAGGGTTGGTGAGAAGCAGTCATTAAGGGTGCTTCAGGGGCTGCTTGGCTCTAGGCTGGAGTTAACTATTAATGGGCTGAGCTCTTTGACTCCTTTGTGCCTTTGGGAACTACGGGGTTGAAGCCATCAGAAAGAGAATAGAAACTAATCACTTTTGTCCCCTCCTATATGTTTAGTGAAGGACTGCAGACTTCTTTCCTGACCTCTGTGTCACACTGAAAAAAAGACCCTCCTCTTTCCATTTGAGATAAACCACTCTTCCACCTCCTCCTTGCTCTCCCAAAGTGTACTACTGCAAGAAAATGGGATTAAGTGGATTTAACCAGCAGCCACTTGAGTTGCCACAAATTGTGTTACCATCCCCACTTCAACATGAAGCTGGGGACATGAAGTGGTTTGTGAGAGAGTGGCAAAGAGGGTACTTAGGAGACACTCAGTGGATCTCAGTTGCATGTCTTCAGGTGTTGTCAGGACCTCCACCACCTAAGGCTTGAAGCTGTTGCTGTTAGAGATGAAGAAGATTTATTAACAAGGGTAGCACTGGCACTTGTAAGACAAAAAAGTGTCATTTCTGTTTAACAGCAAAGCTGCCCCATTTCTTAGGCTGAATTAAGCATTGCCAGGCATATTACAAAGAAGAGTCTGGCAGCACGGGTTTTTGTGGGCTCATAAAGTGGGTCCACCCAGAACATGCAGAGACACAGCAGAGGAGATGGCGAAATAGCTGTCCTTTTTGATTTAGTTTACTGGGACAAAATGTGATAGAAGCTTTCTTCATATTTTTAACCCAAGACTTATATTCAGCTTTTAGGGTGCACACTCGAGGGGAAGAGAGGTTTCTTCAATGGGATTAGCTTAGAAAGGCAAGTATCATAGTGGTCTGTCAGCGACACACCACATCAGTTCTGACTGAGATTCACTGAACTCGTTTCCAAGTGTTTGCGAGTGTTAGTCATGTTCACTTTGAAGAAAACCCATGTGCGTGTGTAGCCATGTGTCATCCAAGTGTAACAACTTGGGAAGCATTATTATGAAGAGCATAGGAAAATGCGTGGGTCCCTGACATGATGCGATAATGACATGTTCAGCATGGTGCTAGAAAAGCTTTGCATTATTCAAAGTGCTGAATAATATACATGATAATGCATAATGGTGTTATATGGTGGGATTATTTTGTGGCATAAGTGACTTGTGCTCTGAGTATGAAGGCAAATTGTATTATTTTGTCCTCATTTTTGATGTAGCAGAATAGGCCTCAGGGGTACAGTGTGAAATGGGGAGGAACAGGAGCAGCCAAGGGGGTTTTTTTGGAAGGCCATGAAACACAGTGGCACCCTCTGCAATTTATTTCTCTCTGCTTGTAATAATAGAGCAAAGCAAACTCCCTACCGCGCTCGAGGGCAGCCTGCCCCAGCAGCCCCACTGCCTCCAAGTGCACCAACCTGGCTTGCGCTTGGGGTGGGTCAGCTGGTACCTCACCGCCGTCACCAGCATGGGGTGGAGACCACCACAAACTTGACACCTACGGGCCATATGGATGCCATCCGCTCAAGCCATGTGGCACCACAGGCTCACAGCTGAGCTGAAGCATGGTGCACACAGCATTTCTAAATTTTAAAAGGCACCACAGGTGACAACCTGCTGGTGATGCTGGTGGGTTTAAGACCTCTGTCAATGGAAGTCTGTACTGTGGATCTGAAGGTCTGGAGGCATCTGAGAGGACATGTTGGGATTAGTGAGGTTCCACGTTACCTGGGGTTTTTGTTCCCGTTTTCCTCATTTCCTGCTCCATCCATTTTGCTTATTTAAAATTTGCATGCAAATACGTTTGTTGATATAACAGTAAGGTAGCAAAATCAATGTCACAAACTCATGTTTGTTTTAACCAACACCCCAGCTTCGTTCACAGCATGCCGTCCAGCTCCTGGAGCAAACATGGCAGATAGCAGCCCCCTCCCTAAAGCGGTCCTGATCCGTTCCCAGCACAGCCTCCAGCCTATGGAGGAGTCCTATGACAGGGGAAAAAGCAATTCCCACCCTTCTGTATTTAATACTTGCCATAGTGCACAGAACGGGCAGCGTAATTAAGGCTTAATGGATAACCTCAGCCCTGGCAGTTCTTCAGTTTTGAGTATTTAAGTTTGCAACTTCTGTTGAGCACAGTCGTTTTGGAGTTTCATACTGTAATTAACTGTAATACTGATATCTCCCTACCTGGAGTCTTCCTAAGGAAAAAAAAATACATAAATAACCCCAAATCAGACACTATCTAGGTAGGAATGTTTGTCTTCTAAAATATAGTCAAGTATTCTTTACAGCACTGTAGCCAAGAGTCTAATTTCAACAATATCCTTTACAGGGTGGATTCTCCTCTGCCAGCTGGTGTTCCTAAGCTTAGTTATCGCTTTGCATCATCTCACAAGTACGTTCCCAGGCGAGCTGTGCTGTATGTACCTGCAGATGATGAAAAGAAGATACGAAAAATCCCGTCACTAAATGTAGATTGTGCGGTGCTGGACTGTGAAGATGGTGTGGCTCTGAACAGAAAGGTAATTTATAATTATCTGTGTGATATAATCAGCGCTAAAGAGAACTTGTGGAAAGACATTGCCTTTGCCTTGGGGAAGTGACAACCAGAGAGACAAAGATTAACCTTAAGATATACAAAATAATGAAACAGTGATAGGCTTTGTGAAGGCATTGGGAAAATCTGCTTACCCAGAACTGAAAGAGATCCCATGTGAGTAAGTGGGGAGGGAGTTTTGAAGGAATACAGAGCTGGATGTAAGCTCTCATCACAGGAGAGTGGGAGATGCTATTATTATTGCTGTATATTTCTTAGGGAAGGGGAGGAAATGGTCTGTGAGAAGAGAAGCAGGAAAGTAAGAGTTATATCGGAATCACCAGGTGGGGGGTTTGTTGTTGAAACAAAAGCATCTTCAGATTGTGAGGAAAACAGCATTTGGAAGAAATGCTGTTAGGGGTGTTTCTGGAGGAAGGAGAAGTTAGAATATGAGTGTACCAGGGTTTGGAGGGCAGTTTAGATTGAAGGAGCTGCAAGAAAGCAGGGATGGAGAGCAGAGTGGGAGATCAATGTAGATGTGTCAAGTACCAGTGCCAAGTTTTCGTTGACATTGAATTGTGAAAGAAGAGAGAATGATCTAGCATGCATTCAGTTTTGTTTGCAAGAAAAATTTTTAAATATATGAAGTTAACCATTTTGAAATGTTTCACATCTCAGAATCATAGAATCATTTAGGTTGGAAAAGACTAAGATCGAGTCCAACTGTAAACCTAACACTGCCCAGTCCACCATCTTAAACAATATATATGAGAAACTGGTGTAAATGTTTCCTAGTGAAAGCTATTTCTGAACAGGAGTGTAAGTTTGCCGTCATATCATTTGCATATTTGTCAGTTTTCCTATCCATGTTACAGTGCTTCAACTACAGCAAACAGTGTTTAGGGTTTGAGTATGAATGTGTTGTCCAGGAAGTTATTAAAATAGGCTTGAAAATTTTCCTGCATCATCTCAAAAATGTGGATGAAATTTTATTCTTTTCTGTTTCTTGGGAGTTAATGCTTTCCAGAAGGACTGTCTTGGATAGTGTTCTCGTTACCCTTCAGCTCTTTACAGGTATGTTGGAAAGAAAAAAGTTTAGAGTTTGCATAGATCCATTTTAGTTCTGAAAAGTGAAAATAGCATTGCTGAATGTTCATGTGTACTGCTGAAGACAGTTGGAAAACATTTTCCAGTTACTAAAATTCTGTGTGGAAGACTAAGATCGTACCTGCTGTCACAGTGAATTAGTATTGTTTAGGTCATATTTGGGAGACTGCTGCTGTAAGATGATGCAAGATGCAATTGGGTATTAAACTGTAGTATTTTTAGGTGCAGCTTAATTATATCAAACAAATAATTTATAGCAGAAGCATCTATTTCTAATAGAGGATGACAGCAAAACAAAATTTGATCAAGGTGGCAAAGATGATAGTAGTAATTTCTAAAGGGTGGTAAAATTCTAGCTGTGTTGAAGTGAAGGGGAGTTATGCCACTGGGTATAAGATTTCAAAGAAATCGGGGGGGAAATCTGTAATAGGAACTTGTGACGACAGATGAGCCCCTGACTGAGCTTAAATGCAAAAAGGAAGCAGACAGGAGGTAGAAGTGGGGACACGCTACCAGAGAGCAACACAGGAGTGTGGTCCAGGCATGTAGGGGCAGAACGGGGAAGGTCAAAGCTTGGCTGAAGTCAAAACTCGTGAGGGATGAGCAAGACAACAAGAATGGCTACTATGAGTGCATCAGCAGCAAAAATGAGGAGGAAAACCAGGGAAAGTGTGGACCCACTGCTCCATGAAGCCTTACTGTCCAAGTCTGCTCTCAGGCATCCGAGGTCGTCTCCTAGGAGCAAAACTTGGGGGAGGGAGGTAGCAGCCACAGTAGGGGAGGATGGAGTTAGTGTCTATTTAAATAAACTGGTCTGTGTGACCAGACAGAACATGCTGGGGTACAACTGATATGCTGGAGAGCACAGCTGCTCCTCTGACGGGGCTTTACAGTTAGAGGAACAACTTGACAGAAATGTAATAAAGTCCAACAAAAGTAAACACAAACTCCAGTGCCAGGCTGGGTTAACCCCATGCACCAGTACAGGCTGGGGGTGTGACTCTCTGGGGGCACCTCTGCCAAAAAGGCCCTGGGTTCTGTTTTACAGCAAGCTGAACAGGGTCAGCGGTGCGCCCTTGGAGCAAAGGTGGCTGACCACCTCCCGGGCTGGGCTGGTATGGGTGGAGCCAGCAGGTCCAGGAAAGGTGTCCCTCCCCTTGAAACTGCTGCAGAAATGTTGGGGTTTGGGAAAATCAGGACCTGGTTGAAGGTTCACAGTGCCTTGGGCCAAACTCACCTGTCTACAGAAGGCCTTCACTTGCATCAGGTCCAAGCAGCAAGTTTGAACCACATCTTAACAAGTCTATTTTAACAAGGTGCTGTGTGGTTTGTATTAGGATTAAGTTACATTTGGAGAGATCAATAAACTGGAATGTCAGCAGCTCCCTTTGGTTCCTCATTTAGAGGGAAATGAGGAAGATGAACTTCCTATAACTGAAACTGATAACATTTGCAGTCATAAATTAAAAATCTTTAACAGTTTTCTATACAATTTTTTATCTCAAAGAAATTTTGGAAGTTATCTTCCCCTGTGCCCTCCATCCACAATTATGTTTTGTAATGGCTCACAGAGAGCACCAGAGAATGGAGCCCATACCCATACCCTAATCTGCATACCATTTTGGTGCCTGCATTTCTTACCTTCAAGAGCTACAGCACTGACCGTGATTTCAGGTATCATCTGTTGACATCTCTTTTTCAGTCTTTTTTTCTAGTTGATATATTGACTAAATTAGAAAAAATGCCTTGCAGCAAGAAGTTCACAAGGAGAAAATTTCTCTGCGAATTTTCTGAGGGGAACCAGAAATGGCTAAAAAGCAAAGTTATAGTATGCTGAATACTAAGCCTGCAAGTAGGGTGAAAGCTGATCCTGCTGTGAGTAGGACTTTTGCAACCCCTTTGGGACTGGACAGAGCTGCAGGGGGGTCTTCAGAAATTCAGAATAGGGAAGATGGTAGGAAGATATCGCAGTGTTGCTGAAAATTTCAGCCTTCTTTTACAAAGTTAGCTTTAGTCTTGCTGAACATATCCTCCTAGTCATGCTAGCCTCAAATCCTGGTTGGGTCTCCACATGCTGTTTTTAGAGGTTCAGATGCATAGAGTCACATGGTGTGGACTGTCAGCTATGTCTCCAGGTGTCTGATTCTGTAAGACCTTGGAAATTTCTACAACAGAAATTTAGCTTTTGGTTGGGGGAGAACTGAATACTACTAAAGAAAATTCACATATGAAGAGCTCTTCCCCACTGATGTACATGTGAAGTTTCTCCAGTGTTGCTATACATTTTAAAGAAATGGCTCAGAATGGCTCACTTGGCCATATTTTTAAGTGAACAGTTCAAATAAAAATTCTAAAACTATAAAATTAGAAATAATACAGATTGCAGTGTTGATATGTTGCAAATGCATCACACTCTAGAGACTTTTTGTGAAATGATACAAAAATAGGCTGTATCTATTTTAGCTCTTCACAGGAGAAGGCCTGAATATTCTTTCATTTTCATTGTAAAATAAATAAATAAATAAAAAAGATGGCTGCATCAATGTGCTTGACCAAGTCATATAAGCCAGTAAGCTGAATTGCATGTTATGCCATTGTGAGGTCTCTGTGTAGGAGCTGAGCTGTCTGAAGATATCTTGAGGGCTCTCAGCCAAGCCAGCACTCCCTATTATAGCCTTCTCTGTAGAGTTGCATTACTCACTGTGCTTTCATGCCAGGTGAACCTCTTATCAGGTGGAAAAGTTTCCTTTTCCTGTTGGAGAAGATTTCCATGCCAGTGCTTTCATTTTCCAAGGGCAGAGGAGGCTAAGATTTCATAGTTAGTTCCCATAGGTCTTGTAAGTTTACCACCCTTAGAAGAGTTTTCTGGAACAACATTTTTTCCAGCAGGATCCTGTCTTCAGTGCTGCTATTCTTCAGAGCATCCAAGAAGTGTTAGCTGCCAGGCCAGCCTAGCAAGAGACCAGTTGAAGCTGCTGTGCAGTGTTTATGCCTCTTTCTGAGTCCTTGACAAGAGTTTCAGAGCATTTTGATGCCTCGAAACCAGTGCTATTAGTGGCTTTATCTTCACTGAGGTCACTAGGGTGGCTTTGAATAATTGGGATATACGGCGCCTTACTCTGTAGCTCTCTTTAGTGTGCCATCAAGCCAGGCAGGGCACAGTCCCTTCTGCCAAAGATGACCTTTGAAAATTATCTCAGGCAAATTTTGAAAGGGCTAGGATTTGGCCTTTTCTTTCCATGGGGAATGCCAGTGTTATAATTAAGAATCAAAACAAAATCCCATGTTCCTCCTCCTCACCTTTTTTGTATCAGAGGTATAAAAGCAAGCCCTTGGAGTGTACACATGGCTGGGAAACATCTGTGCAGGCCTCTGCCACAAAACACTTGAAAATAGGAAATGTTGTTGTTGTTCCTGTGGCACTAAATAAATCTCATTCATCCAATAAAAGTTACTGATATCCAGGGCTGCACTGTAAAATGACATAGGACCGATTAGGGCTTAAGTTCCTAAATCTTTTTTTGCTGTGAATCGTGCTTGTATCACTTTGTCTTTTCTAGAAAGAAGTTGCTCTCTCCTCCAGCACTTGAGTAAGAGAAGCTGGGGAAGAGGAAGCCTCAGCTCTGTCCTTTCCTCATATCCCTCCCTCAAGAGGGGAAATAGCATCCCCTGAGCCTCTTCTGTCCCCTCTGCTCCCCTCAGCAGTGAGGGGAAGTTTGGTTGGGCTAAGAGGATGGACAGGGAAGGACCTATTTTGTTTATCTGCAGCATGGCCTCTTAGGGTCATAGCATGTATTTGTTCCTGCTTAGTATCTTGTAGCCACTTAAAAGATCATTGCTGTGCTGTGCCATGGAAGAAAAAAAAATCAATTAATTCTTTTGAATCATCTGTTTTTAAAAATAGGATTAAAGCCTGACCACTTTTCAAACTGTTCCATTATAAATAACGCATACGTAAGAGATGACTCTGGGTTCATTACAGTTAAGAGCAGATCATCCGCATACATGCTGATTTTATGGAGATTTCTCCCTGTGAGAATGCCTCCTCCATCCCTCCAGTGATCTGATCCTGGGATCAGAACAAACAGCACACCGGCAAGAGAGCATCCTTGCCTACCATTTTTCCCATAATCTGAGGCCTTCTGACCTTTTTATTCCTTGTCACTGATGAGGAGAGGCTCTTGCCTATAAAATAACACTTCAACTAAATTTGGGAGTGGAGATAAATACATAAAATGGGTCAGCGTGGTATACAAAAAAATCCTAGGCTTTCCTTACTGAAATGCATTTCCTTATTGATATTACTGAAGGCTTTTACAATATCAGTGGAAAAAAGCTGCAGAAAGCTGCAGTTGGTTTCCATAAATCTCTAGCTACTTCAATTAAAATCAACACTTTTCCTGTATTATGTGATGATAATTTTTTTTTTTTAATAAAGCCAAGTTGGTTAGGATTTATCAATGCCACAGGTATTTCTCTAGGCTCATAGTGAGAATGTTAGCTAGTACTTCATAGGCACAGTTGCATGAAACATTGATAACTAGGTTATTTTACCAGGCCTTTGCTTTATTTATAACAAATTAGTACTGTACCTAATTGTATTCCTCCTACAGGGAGACAGCTTGCTGATAAAGTGTGTAGAGAATGATTAAATGTACACAGGCGCATAGTAGGGTGACTTCTCTTCAAAAGATGCACAAAATTAAAATGGGAATGCTGCTTTCCCTGGTGGCTTGCCATTATTAAAATTCTCAGTAGCATGGGAAATTTCTTCTGTAGGAATTGGGGAGTCCAAAATCTCTCTGGTTTATTGTAGGGAAGCTGAACTGTACAGTGAAACTCTGCAAGGCCTTTTTGATCCTTGAAGAGTTCTGATGAATACACATTTTTATGAAAGTTGTAAAGTGTTTTCATTTCCTTATTAATCCCACCATGGTCCTGGAAGAACTGCCACTCCTGAGTGGTAACTGTGACAATAAAGGGTTTTTTTCCTATTGTTTTACTCTACAAGCCAATCATCTTCCTTACATAAAGATTTGAGGATTCATAAGGACGATTGCAATATTCAGCAATTTTCTTCTTAATGAGCTCAGTAATGCCTGTGTCTCTTCGAGCAGAGCCTTTGAATTGCCAGTTATTTCTTTCCACTGATTCAGATGTATCCAATTAAGTTTGACTTGGACATGGTCTGATATAACTATTACTGCTGACATAATAGTGTCTAGAAACTTAGGGAAAATGTCTTGGCTCAGTATTAACAGGGATTTCAGGCAGAAATACATTAATAGACCTGGGAAGGTATTTTAAAACACGCAGTTAATGTTTGTATGCACTTAGAATTCACAGTACTTCAGCTCTGTGTATAGTCCACTGGCTGCAGGCTCATCAGTGCAGCTGAGTTTCAAAGGCTAATTGCAGGACTGGAAGTCATGTATTGCTATACATCTCTGGACCAGTTTTCAGTATTTCATCTGTTTTCGTAGCAGGAAGGACCTGGCTGCACAGCCATTGAGCGTCTAGCACTTAGTTTGAAGGGAGCCATCGAGTTTCAAGTGTGCTACAGAAAATCAAGCCAATACAAAAAGTTCAGTATACATGTGTAGCTTAGAAACAATCTGTTGGATCAAATTTGGGCAGACTTTTGTTTGTATGCAGAACCATGTGTTGGGTTGTGTTGTCAAGGCTGCAATGGTGCTGGGAGTGAGGAAAACATAAAGGTACTGCCAAGATGTCAGTCTGTCATGGTTTCAGGTCAGCTCAGTCGGTAACAAAGCACCACGAAGCCGCTCGCTCACCCCCCACCCCCTCGCCTGGCCATGTTGGGATGAGGAGAAAATACAAAGGCAGGCTCATGGGTCGAGACAAGGACTGGGAGGGATCACTCCCCACTTATGGTCACGGGCAAAAGACAGGCTCAACTTGGGAAAAAACCAAAATCAATTTAATTGACTACAAATCAAAACAAAAACAAAACACAAGGGTATTAGGAAGGTAAACTAAGCATCAGAACAACCTCCCCCCACCCCTCCCGCCTTCCCGGCTCAGTTCCACTCCCGATGCTTTCTACCTCCTCCCCCCGGCGGCGCAGGGGAACAGGGGATAGGGGTTGAGTCAGCTCGCCACACATCGTCGTTGCCGCTCCTTTCCTCAGGGGGAAGATTCCTCACTCGTCCCCTGCTCCAC
>VYZV01015374.1:57176-118600 GCA_013401275.1 Pandion haliaetus | reverse complement strand
GGTCCGACATTTTGGCGTGCGCGTCCGACATTTTGGGGCGGTGAATTCTTCCAAGCAACTTCTTAAAGGGGCCGCCTCTGCAGCCCCCCCTCCCCTGCCACCAAGGAAAACCGCGCCACACAAACCCATAACACAGTCACAGGGGTTCTCGGCGCTCAACACCATTTGCTCCAGGTCTCCTTTGCTTTTTTGTTCACCATGAGCAGGCAGAGGAATATGATTGTATGTCCAAGTTTCTATTGCAATTAATCTTGAAACCTAGTCTTGAACCTAAGACTCCATTGTGCTCATAACCAGTAGTCCACCCTGCTTATTCTTCCGCATTGCAATGGCCACATTTTGAAAACTGAGAGGCAGGCCAAGCATGAGGAAACCCACAGACCCCATTAACAGGGACATGGATCAGAAAATGGTAGGACATGCAGAGAACACAGCACTTGCCCTCTTTGATAAACTTTTCTGCAAGGTATCTCTACAGTCACAGTCAAGGTCTACTTGACCTTTGGTCTGATTTAGGTAAGATAAGTAGGTAAGGGAAGGTGGAAATGCATGGTACTTTTCCCAGTGCATTGGTGCCATCAAAGATGGACCTGTCCCAGGATGGTGAGGAACAGGGGGAACCTTAGAGATACTCAGAAGATTATGGGCAAAATCTGTGGTTTATTTTACTAAACTGTTTAACCATTACCTGTTTACCCCGGGGTTTAGTAGTATTATTAGGTAGCAAAACAAGGAAGTGTGGCGGGATGCTGGGTAAAAGTAAAGAATTTTTGATGTCAGATGAAGGAACAGCATAGCCATACACATGGAAGTTGTAGATGAGGGTGAGGATGTGTGTGGTCACAGCTAGGCTTGGGAACCTTGGCAGGTGTCAGCTGAAAGCATGATATTTAACCTCTGTACCTTTGGTTTCATCTGATTTTCTTCTGGAAACCAGAGAAAAGGATCCTAGCACTCAGTGGTGGGAGCTAAACCACCAGTACCTATGCAGAAGCCTCATTTCCTTCCACTGTATGTCCAGTTAGCAGGAGTCCACAATACTTATGATGTTGCAGATTCTGCAGTCCTTATTCAGATAACATTTCACAATAAATTAAAGATGTTTGTGTCTAAATGAGTAATTCAGGATTAAGCCCTTCAGGACTTTGAGCTTATTCCTCCTATACACCACTATATATTGAACTGAAGGCATGTGTGTTATGCTAGTTGCAGAGCTCACCATTCCCAAAATAAGCATTGAACCATCTAAACCCAGCCTTTTATTTCCACCATGAACCAAGCCCATGTCATGACATCCCTTCAACTTAGAGCGGAGTAATTTATCTCTGTTCAACAGAAAACAAAACACATGGATTACGATTGCCTAAAGCCCTGGGTTTTACATATTCTGTGAATTACTTTCTTCTCTGAATTGTGAGAAGACTGTATGTTAAACAGTGCTTTATACACCAAAAGAATACACTTTCATGGAACAGGCTGGTATCCAAAATAGCTACAAAAACACATCTCTGGCTTACTGAAACTGGAGAGCATCCAGAGCCATGAATTCATTGCACACTCACATGAGAGAGTACACAATACACAACTCTTGTGATTTTTCTAGTCCCTGTCGCAAAAGCCATAATAAACAGGGACAGAGCATTAGGAAGTACGTGCATTTGTTTACTCACATCTAAACCTGCATAGCTCTGCTGACTACGTAGTATGCAGCAGGCTCCAGGGGCACAAAAGCTCCTAATGTGTCCCTAGGTTACACATGGCCATGCCCAGAGTTTGGACTTCCAACTAAGGAATTTTTTTTTTACAAAGAAGCAAAAAACATGCCAGTTTATTTCTTCATTTCAGATAAGTCAAAACATATAGCCACATTTGAAAGCCACTGTTTTGGCAGTGGGTTTTATGTATGTATGGAGGTGTGTGCAGTTGTTAGCACGTCTAAACGCATTGACCGAAGTATGTTGTATATCTGTCTCCAAAGACAAATGCACACATCTGCAAATACAGCATACTGCAGATTTGGATGTTAATGTAAGCTGCTCTGCTGAGGTTGCCATCTTTCCTTTTGGCTACAAATATCATAAGGGAGATTATGATCTGTCTTCTTGTTTATCAATAAGGAAAGGGATAAGCTGACTGTGGAGTCTGGTCAGCACTTTGCATCTTTTTGAAAGGATAAATAAAATCTTAGTGTTTTCTGAGTTTTACTACAATTTTTATCTTTAAGGCAGCTTGGTTGCTCTGAGATTGCTGTTTCAACTCCTGAATAGCTGCATAACATGGTGCTGTCACTGTAATAGCTCTTTTTGCTATCCTTCTTTCACTGCAGTGCGTCAGGGCTACCCTCTTCAGAACAATGTACTTGCCAGTTATTTCAAGATTGGGAGAAAAGAATTGTAAATATTTTTCTTCATTTCTGATCACTGAGCTCCAGAAGACTGTAAATCCTTCTGTTGTTCCCCATTTGGGAGCAAATGGTTGTAAAGATCCTGGCTGTTCATTTTAGGATGATTATAAACCATGGCTTGCTCATTCTCTCTCCTCCTTACTTGTTACAGTCTCTCACTAGATTGCCTCAAAATAGCTGCTCCTATGCCAGGGCTAAGAAAACTTCATCTTCTAAGGTTTCACAATGCAATTGTGCGTTAAAAGGGGATATGTTGAACAAATTGGTATTTTCTTCCAGCTTATTGGATTTTCTTCCAGCTTCCAGGTTATTTGGTTATATTTTAAACTTTGATTCCACACAGACCCAATCTTCCACTCATTAACCAATTATTTTTAAATAGAATAATTATAGATCATAATTTGGTTTGCATTTTCTTGAGAAAAAGGGCAAATTAATACATGTAAATATGGGTGAATCTATTTAAATAAACTGTCCACAAAATCCTTACAGTATGTAAACAACATTTGTTATGCCTTGGAGATAGCATATGATTGGACTCATGAGACCCTGTTTATCCTACTGAACAGTTTCTTTTATAACTTCAAAGGGAATTTTATATATTTATGGCAATAGCAGGGTGTTAAGTGTAGCTAGACAGAAATTATACCTCAGCTATTTAGTTAATGCCAATAGGGATTAAATTAGATTTTATAGTTGTTAGTAGAAGTCTGTTTTGTAGCTAACAAGTGGGATTTTTAAATCCTGGAAAGCATAATCCTATTATAAAACTGGCAGCTGAATTAACATTATCTAGGAAGCAAGTCTTCACGGATTAACATTTTTTGACGTTAACAAAGAAAAACTAATGCTACAGGGATATTAGATGCTTTTCCCAAAAGTAGGAAAAAAAGGAAAGTGAATATAGGACAAGATAAATGGCACAAGTACTGCAGGAAGGAAAAATTGAGTGAAATATGCATAAGAAATGAAATCTGGGAGTGGCCATGTTCTGCCTCAAATACAATACACCAGGTAGGAAAAGGTTCCGCAATTGGTAATTCGTTAGCCCACGCATTGATTTATAAGTGCCTTGTGACTAATTCACAGTTACCAAACATGAGCGGGGGATAGCCACGCAGGCCTTCTCCTGCCCTGAGGGACGAGGTCTTTGCATTCCAGCTAGAAGCTCTAGAGGCCAAGGACTGGCAGCACTGCAGAAGAAACACTCATCCCTTTACTGAACAGGCCCATAAAGCTGTTCCACAAAGACAGAGATGGAGTTCTCCTTCCAAACCTTGAAGGACAGTTACGGGACAACTGCTGTGGGCAATGGTACAGGAGATGAGTGGGGTCACTGAACTTGTTGTCTTGCAATATCTTATTCTAGACATTGATAGACTAAATATCTGGAAGAGTATATGCCATGTCATATTTCAATTAAAAAATCTTTGTCCTCATCGCAGTTGCAGAGCAAACCTTTTATTACTTAAAATTGTGAAGTATACATCTCCTGTAAATTATTTTAAAAGCTCTGTGTTTCGAATCTGAGCCCTTATTCATAACTGCAGCATTGAAATAATGAAAGTAGTATTTTGTTGTGTGGAGGTTTAAAAGGAATCCACTTGATAAACTTATCAGTCCCAAAAACATGCCAAACAATTTCTTCCAGATTTTGCAATGTCATATTCAGTGTTGCTGACCCTGTACGAATTTTACTGTAACAGTATCTGTTGGCTGCCATCTTGTCTCACAAATTTCCTCCTTCTTATCAAATAGAGAATTTCATTAATTACTGATGAGAGCTAAACTGAAATGATTTGTTCTAACTTTGCCGTCTAACCTCCCAATTTCTTGGTTCAAGTAAAGCAGAACTAGATCTGAGTCACTGTCAGACTGGGGGTTTGTTATTGGAGATTTAATTGTGGCTTTGCAAACCTAATACATGGCTTCACAAGTTGATTCTTGGTTTGGTGCTTTTGAAATGCTGCATTTGTCCTCCTTGTGGCTTGCTACTTCAACCATTATTACTTACTGGCTTACATTTTTACCAAGCATCTTTTCTGCCAGAGCATGTGTGTATAGCAATTACTGCTGTGGTTAAATCCGTTACCAGAAGTGTGGTTGTGACTGCCTTCAGGGCTTTCTTAAATCATGGTTGTGTAGCAATAGACTATGTTGCAAAGCATATAACAACATCTAAGCTGTGGAAATAGTGTAAAATTTCTAATTTGCCAAACTGTCCTCCTCTGAAGTTAGTGCCATGAGGAAGAACCCTGGCACCATTATGTCAGTGGGAAAATTCACACCATTTGGCATCAACAGGACCAAGATTTATCCCGTTGTGTGTATGTTGCACCAGCAATAATGAACTCTAGTGGGAATTGGAAATAGTTGCTTGCCTTCTAGTGTAGCTCTTTTTCAAAAATCTGTCCCCCAAATGCTTTTTTAAAATTTTTCTGTAGGTAGAAGTATGCAACTGTCCATAAGCCTGGTGCTTGAAAGCACGCTGGTATCTTTTAGCCATTGCCACAGCCCTCTGCAGTGCTGGGCACCTTTGGAGAAATGGGAGTAGAATGTGCCTGTGATTTCTCACATCAGGAAGGACATGAATTTGATGTCTCCAAGACGCGCATGGTGCTTAGATAAAGGACCTGTCTTTCCCTCCCCCTTAAGTAATGAGCAATGCTGTAGCATTTTAGCATTTGTTTCCAGTTTTGCTGTCTGGGTTGGAAAGTATAGAGGTTTGGCCCGTAAGACTTGGGTTGTTTTTAAAACGTTTGGCTATCTCCTCAGCTTGTGTAAATAGGTTTATCTCTTCAGTTTTCATATGGTGACACAGCAGGTGAAGCGGCTCTCAAATGAGAATTAACAAAAGATTATGTGGGAAGAGAGCGTTATTATGACCAGGGAGTTGCATCCACATCACTTGGCTGGACACTCATCATCTGCCTCTAGTCTCTGGAAGAGAGAGATGGAGATGCGAGGGAGCAATGTTGTTACTGAGCAGACCACCTTTCATCCTCCAGGTGACCTTGCACCTGCTATGACCAGCTGCTGCTTGACTGTGAAAGACTGCACCCAACAGGGAGGGAGGGATGAGGGATGCTTGGCTCTGCCACTCAGTGCTCTTGCATCTGAGTATGTGTTTTTCTAGAGTAGATGCTTTGTAGCAGCTCATTTGGGGCCAGCATGTGGAAAACAGCAGCAGCAGCTCCTGAGCATTGCCAGTCAGGGGACCTGATCTCAGAATTTGGTTTCATGTCAAATTTGCATGTCGTTGGTGAGGTACAATGGAAGTGCCTAGAAGAAATGCCCAGAAATGTGATGGCAGGTCGCGGGTTTCAGCGCTTGAGGCTGCTACAAGTAGCCCTGCACACACACGCTCAATTTTGTAGCTGGGGGGAATTCACGCACTGAGCAACCTCTGAGTAGTGCTTGATGTGACTTGACAGAAACTAGCAGAAAGAGCAACTGTCTCTTAGCCTATGAGGGCAATCCCTATCCCCGGTCAGCAGGCATCACCTCTTCCTATGTCCATCTCTTCATAGAGGTATATTTGGTGCTACATAGCAAAGTGCTGAGTGGCTCATGCCCTCCTGGGGGTGATGTTCCCTGCAGGAAGAGCAATGGCACTTTGCCTTAAGAGCAGCCAGCAGGCTGAAGAGGTCACAGAGACCTCCCCTTTCTTTTGCTGTTGAAGCTCTGAGCTGTGTTTATGCTGCTAAGGGAGAGCAGACCCACAAGGGCCACCTTTCCAGGACATATGGTCTTGGCAAGCAGCCTCCTGATTGGGGTAAAAAAACCAATATTTATTATTATTATTATTATTATTATTATTATTATTATTATTATTATTATTATTATTATTATTATTATTATTATTATTATTATTATTATGCTGCTTATTTAACATGTACCTCTGAACACTGAAGACCAAGTAGTAGCAGAGAGGGGATCTCTGTGAGCTGATTGTGGCACACTGTGGCTGGAACTGGAGGTTAAGAAGGCTCTTTCCCAATGTGGTCTGGGAGGTGGTAAGTTGGGAATTTGGACAGGGTGTGAGGAAACACTAGTGAAGCAAATGAGGCCCCTCTGAGGGATAGTGGCAATAAGCAGCAGCTTCTCAGCTGGAAGAAGTCTTGCCTGGGGTTTCACACAGGGCTGCCTATAGGCCCTTTTTTGAGTCTCACTGTTCAAGAAAAGAGGACTTGTGCTAGCTTTTAAATGGGTGAGTTACATGCAGGAAGCTCCCAACTTGTCAGCTGCTGACTTTTTCACACCCAGAACTCTGCAAATGCTTAGTAAAGTTGGTATGTATAGTAAATCTGCCGTGGCTGTCAAGCCTGATTCCTTGAGTGAGGCAGAGCATTTATTGGATTGTGTCCTTTTTTGTTCTGCTGATAAATATATCTGGCAGGGGAAACTAGGGCCTCCAGTTGGGATCATTTGTTGGAGGGCTTTCTGGGCTAACAGAAGTATTGAGCTGGAGGAGCTGTCGTCATCTAGTTCAGTCCTCTGATCTGAAGTAGAATGAAGCCTTTCCAAAGCACCACGATGGATGTTTCTGTAACCAGTTGTAGAGGGTGTCCACAGATGTCTCTGGTGCGCCTGATGTCTACTCAGGATTTTCTAATAATTGAACTTAAATGTTGTTTTCAGCAAATGAGATGGACGTTGTTCTCCATGACCACTTACAGAAAGAAAAGCAGAAACCTGTAACCCTCTCCCATAAAACATTATTCTGTGTATTGAATTGTAATTAATGTCTCGTATAGATTTTCTCTTTTTAGTGAAAGTGACTGCATATCCTTCAGCTTTTTCTAACAGGAGGTGCCTGAACATCTTATCAGTTTTCTTGTAAGCTTGTGGACTGTCTCCAATCTTTTTTCATTTCTCATCCCCAAAACTGGATATTTCAATTGAGCTCTGACAAATGCAACATAAAACAGTGCAATTACTTCCTATTTTATTATGTATGATGTCGCTGTTAATATATTGCCAGAATTGGCTTTTTCTTTTTTGTAATAACACTGCATTGGTGGCACTCATTCACTTCAACCTTCTACTCTTAGTGCATTTTCAGCTTTGTTTCTGCCTCTGTGTCTGTCTCCTATGTGCTATTGTTCTATCTTTTTCACTTTTTACTGTCTGTCCAGTCTGAGAATGTTTTTGCATCTCCCTCCAAATTGCAGGTCTCTGAAGATACTGAAAATCTAATCTCTCTTGCACTACCCAGGTTGTTAATGAAAATATTGAAATTATGCCCCTTCACCCTCCAGGAAAGGTGCTCAGTTGAATACTGGTTGCTACTTTTTGAAGGTAGGTTTCCACATTAGCCCGTTTCCTTTGAGGTTGTTATGTGCAGCAGTGTCAAAAGCTTTCTCACATCTTGACCGCCCTCCACAGTTTCTCAACGCCTGGCTTGAAGTAGGTGGCCAAAGCTGGAGATCATACTCCAGGTGCAACTTCACCAGTGCTGACTAAAAAGGGACAATAGCCTCCTCAGTCTTCTGGCCATGCTTCTCCTAACGTAGTCCAGTGTCCAGTCTGCCATGTGCCAATGAGAGCACACCGTTCCCTGGCTGGTCCTCTTTCAGGTTGCCACCCACCAAAGCCCCAGGCCCCTTTCAGCAGGCACAGTCTGTAGCCTGTCGCCTCCGACCGGGCAAATGTCTGGGGTTATCCAGTCCCCACTGCATAACTCCTTGCTTCTCCTTGCTGAACTTTCTGGGGCTCCTGTTGGCCTAGCCCTCAAGTTTCTCATGGTGACTCTGGACTGAAACTCTGCCGGTCATGTCCCTCTAGTTTGGTGTCACTGGAAAATTTGCTCAGGGCTCATTCTGTGTTGTCACTGAGGTTGATGCAGAAGATGCTGGATAAAATTGGCCTTAATATCAAAGCCTGGGGTTCTCCACTTGTTACTAGCTGCCAACTCATTATTGAGCCATGGATAGCTGTCCTTCAATCTCAGCTGTCCAGCCAGTCTTCAACCCATCTAATAGTCCATTCTTCTAGTCCATATTTTCTCAGCTTCCAGGTGAAATGCCATGCCCTCTAAAGTCAGGGTATATTACATCTGCTGCTCTCTCTTTGTCCATGTAGACAGTCATTTTGCCATAAAAGGCCATCAGATTGGTCAGGCAGAGATGTCCTTCTCCTGTCTCCAACACACACAGACTTACCCATTTTCTTCCCTCATTTCGCTGTTTGTGGTTATCATGATGTCATGATTGCAACCTGTTCTGTCCTCTTTTCTTCTTTACCCAGCTAGAATCAATAGACTTAATGAACAACAGACTTTATTCTTACTTCATTATATAGCTTCATAGTGTCAGGTATTTTGAAGTGTTCTTAACACTGGACCATATTATACTTTCTAATTATTAAAATTTTAGTTGACTTTAGACACCTGCATCCGAGAATGCAGTTCCCAGCCACACTGCTAATCCCTGCATGTGCTCTTAAGTGCTTGAATATCTGCTTTTGTGCATACTCAGAAATGCTTCTGTCTTCTTCTGGCAGCTTGTTGTCTCTCTCATGCCAAGGCTATCGGAAAGATATGTTCTGTCTAAGGCCCTTGAGCAGATGGGATCAAAACTTGCCCAGAAAACTCTGACAGGAGACACATACAAAGCACAGAAACCATGGCCTTTTTATGTAAAAATGGCTAGGATGGGAAAGAAGAAGTAATGGTCATATCCATGATGACTGTGAGCTGATGGATCATGGTCAGAGGAGAAGCCAGAACAGGGGAATGTCATGGTGGAGCCTCATCAAGGAGAGACTGTGGACAAAGATTTCTTTAAACAACTGAAAGAAGTATCTCAAATTCTTTCTGACTCTCATGGAGGACAACTATGCCAGTATCTACTGAGAGGACAGTGTGATGGGGCACAAGCAATCCAGGTTTCTGGAGTGCATGGAAGACAGTTTTCTGATGTAAGTGCTGAACAAGCTAACTAGGGGAGGTGATTTGCTGGACTCCTGAATGGGAATGAACTGTCAGTCAATAGTAGCCTTGACTGCAGGAGCTGTCAGATGCTGGAGTTTACAATCCTGAAGGCAGTGAGGAAGGCAAGAACCCAAGACTTCAGCTGGTAGGCAGGCCTGATCCCGTGTTAGGCTGTCCCTGAAAGTAAGGGAGCTCATAAGGGCTGGTCAGACTTCAGTGGCAACCTGCTCAAATGCAAGAAAATCATCTGAAGAGCAGAAGAACAGGCAGGCATGGCAGGAGGCCAACTTGCTGAACAGGAAACTCTTGATTTAACTCAAACACAAAAAGAAAGCATACAAGAAATGGAAGCAGGAATGGGCTACCAAGGGGGAATAAAGAAATATTACCTGGGCCTGTAAGGACAGAATGAGGAAGGTCAAAGCCTGGCTGGAGTCAAAACTGGTGAGGAGCCTGGAGGGCAACCACAAAGGTTTCAACACTTTTATCAGCAACCTAAGAAACAGCAGGGAAAATATGGGTCTATTACTGAGAGGTGGCCTTCGCTTGCAGGACGTGGATAGGGCTGAGGTGTTCAACACTTTCTTTGCCTCAGGCTTTACAGTCAGAGTCTGCTTTCAGACCTCCTGGTCATCTGCTTGTCTCTAGAAGCAAAAGCTGGGGGAGACAGGTGTTACATGCAGTAGAAGATGGAGTTAGGTTCTATTTATATAAGCTGGTCTGTGAGACCAGACGACACACTGGAGGCTGCTGAGGGAGCTGGCTAGTGTCACCATGAAGCTGCTGTCTGTCATCATTGAAAGGTTGTGGTGACTGGAGGGGGTTCCTGATGCCTGGAGAAAGGCAAATGTTACAGCCGTCATCAGAAAGGTTAAGAGTGAGGAACTGCAGGCCCATCAGCTTCACACTAGTCTCCAGGAAAGTGATGGTGCTGGTTCTCGTGGAAGGCATTCCAAGGCAGCTAAGGACCTAGCCAGAATGGACTGGTAAGGAGCGAATCGTGCCTGACAAACCTGATTGGCCTTCTCTTTTTGAGATGACTGGCAGTTTGGATGAGGGGATAGCAGTGAGTGTCTTTTACCTTTAAACTAGTAAGGCTTTTGACATGGAGTCCCATGATATCCTGGTAGCCAGCTGGAGGAGAAATGGACCATATAGGCAGACTGCGTGGACTGCAGTGTACAAAGAATAGTGCTGAGTAGATCACAGCCTAACTGGTGCTCGCTAAAAGTGATGTTTTGCAGATACTGTGTAACGTTTTAATCAGCACCTGGGTGATTACATAGAGTGCATGCTCAGCAGGTTTGCAGGTGCTAACATTTTGCAGGGGAATGACTGGACAGCAGGACTACCGCTTAGAGGGACCTGCAATCTGGAGGAGAGGGCGGGCAAGATCAAAAGCAAAGTCCCAGCACCAGGCTGGGTTAAACAGTGCAGGCTGGGGGTGTGACTCCCTGAGGGCACCTCTGCCAAAAAAGCCCTGGGTGCTGTTTTACAGCAAGCTGAATGGGGTCAGCAGTGGGCCCTTGGAGCAAAGGTGGCCGACCACCTCCCGGGCTGGGCTGGCACGGGTGCAGCCAGCAGGTCCAGGAAAGGTGTCCCTCCCCTCCACTTGGCTTTTGAGGGTCTCCTGGGGAGGGGGAGCTGTGCCCAGCTGGGGGCCCCAGGACGAGAGAGAGAGTGACCAATGGGAGGGAGCCCGGGAAGGGCCACCAAGGTGGTCATGGCACAGGAGGAGAGGCTGAGAAGCTGGGTTTGGTCATCCTGGAGAAGAGACAGCTGAGCTGGGCCTTGATGGAGGCTTTGCTGCCTGAGGGGAGCTGGGTGGGTGGCAGAGCCAGGCTCTCCTCAGAGGAGCTCAGCAACAGCGCAAGAGCAACGGCCACAGGTTGCAAGAGGGGAGATGCTGACAGGAGACAAGGGAAAAAATCTTCCCCATGCAGGTGGTCAGACACTGGAAGAGGTTGTCCAGAGCAGTGGTGCGTCCTCCCTCCGTGGGGGTCTTCAAGCCTTGGCTGGATGAAGCCATGAGCAACCTGGTGTAGAGCAGTAGTTAGCCCTGCTTTGAGCAGGCGGATGGATGAGGTTGTCTCCTGAGATCCCTTCCAACCTGAATTAGACTGTGTGATGGCATGATTTTCCTAGTGGTTAGAAAATGTCCAGGAAGCAGGGAGCAGAGGTCTATTTGTCCTTAGCTGGAGTGATGACAGCACCCTGCTTACTAAATAAAACTCTGATTTTTATGCACACATCTCTGTGGTAGAGACATCCTCCACCTTGCTTTAAATAAGTAGGTATTAACTGGGCCAGAGAGTGAATCTAGGCCTGAAGCTGCCTTTCTAGTTCAGTGATTAGGGCATGAACCTAAGAGAAGAGAGACCTGGATTTCTATCTGTGCTCCAGGGAGAACTTACACATTTTAGCCTATGGCTTTTTTTCAAACATCACAATGCATGTGTCCCTGTGTGATTCTAGTCCTAGTTTACTAATCTAATCAAGAAATTGGATCCTCAACAGGCATGAAACTGGTACCATCGAAGGTACCACTATACTACCAGGGAAATTTTCATTTATGCGTAACAGCCTGCCACCTCCATGAGCAACTCTTTCTGTTTAAAAACCTTGAAACAATTCATGTAGTTTTTACTGCTTTGCTAGTTGTAATTGGAAAATTATATATTTTACTTAGAACTGCTAACAGCTATTTTTCCCTCCCACTGTACTCTTCCCTCACCTGTTGCAGTGTGGAAAACAATTCAAGCCAGTTCCTCCTTTTGTTAGAAGTGCCTGGACAGAGACTGCAAGGGTCAGGACAAGAAAAAACCAATGTGTTAGAAGTACCTGGACAGAGACTGCAAGGGTCAGGACAAGAAAAAATCAATGTGTTAGAGGTTGCTGAATCCAGCAGCCCATTAGAGCCAGTTCCGCCACCAGTGAGGCTGAGCAAGTGTTCCTGACAGGGACATGCATACACGTATTTACATATATATGTGTGTGTATATACATATGTATATATACTTTCTGACTGTGCTAAATAAACTGAGTGGCTGGCCACTTGTTTCAGGAAGTAGTGACTTTACCAGCACTCACGCAAACACAGCGCTCATACAAACATGGAGAGCATGACGGGAAAATCCTGTTCCCAGTCCTGCATACACTCTCTCTGTATAGTATAATGCATATACACACAATGTCTATATATCTCTATACACACATAATACAGATCAGCCATAGCTGGACTTAGACAGTCCATATATCCTGTAGCTGGCCTCAGATCCCTTCGTCTCCTCAGTTTCTGTCCCCTGGACCTATGAAGCACAGAGGAGGTTCACGGCCCCACTGCAGTTGCTGTTAGTCAGACTTCGGTTCATTAAACGCACACACGCACACACACTGGAGCTCTCCCATAGCTGGCCGCAGATCCCATTAACAGTTCAGCTTACCTTACCGTTAGCCTGAGCATTACCACTTCTTATTGCCCATAGCCATATATATTGTTAGTAAATTAAAGGCAAGGTTTCTCAAAGTCAGAGATTAATGGTAAGAAACTGTTTTTTTCAATAGGTATTGGGTGTTCAACTGTTATTCCAAACCCTGTTTCTCTACAGATGTAGCTATGAAATGAACAGTTTTAAGTGTGGCGCGCTTCAGCATCCTATAGAATTAAGCAGGAAGCTTCACAGAACTGATACATGTTTTATTTGCAATTAAAAATGCCAAGCACTGTGTTGCTTAGCTGCACTGACCCACATGGGAGGGTCTGTATGTGCAGCATGTTTTACCGATCCTTTTGTAGAAGGTGGAGGAGGAGCAGCTCAACTGGGTTAAGCACAGTAGATGGTATAGATAGGAGCTTCTGGCTACCCCGCTGCTCTTGCAGTTGATTAGCTGTTTTCAGTAATTACGCATTTCCATCAGGGGTGCAATGGTTATCACCTCTGGTAATGAGATTACTCCCATTTCATACAAGTGTAATGTTCTGCTGGTTCCCTTTTGGCACTTTACACATTTCCTTGACTCACGCTCTCAACGCTTGCCAAGGTTGCTCACCATATTCTCTCCTATGGACTCACCGAGCCATGCAAATGGGTTCCCCAGCATTTGTGAGTCTCATGGTAGCAACCTATAGACATGCCAAGGTAGCCTCACAGCACGTACAGTAAAGAGCTTGCTTTGCAGTAACTGCAGTGAACTAGTTCTTTTTTTGTTGTTTTTGCTTTTTTCCAAGTGGCTGCAGTAGGCTGTCACAGAATGGGAATTACATGTTTTTCACTTATGTGAGGCATCTTTGTAACCCATGACATAGCATCCCGAAACCTCGAAAACATGGGTTTGCATCCCATTCACCACAGAAGGAAAACCGGATAAGGCACTATCCTTTCATTACAATATTGAAAAACTTGCAAACTTTTCTTGGATTCCTTAAATGCAGAGTACTCGTTCCCCAAAGCACCGCTAAAACTCTTTATTGCCAATTATAGGAAAAGCCAGAGAAGTGGATGCTAGTGTTGCATCTGACTTCACAAATAAATTGTCCATTCTTCTGGTGCTGAGGAATTACCCTGGAAGTTTCTTAAATGGGAAGAAAGAGGGATACCCCAGTAAAGGACAAATAAATCATTGAAGAAGATACAAAATTGTAATGCACGCTTCTGGAGCTTAACAAAGAGGAAAGAGTACACAGTGAAACATTACACTGCAGAGAGCTGCAGATTCCAGGCATTCCTTTTGATGGAGCCTCTGAAGGAAGGATAGAGGCTGTGTACCCCTTTTGAGACAGCTTTACAGGTCACAGATCTGGCCTAAACAAAAGTATTTTTTTCTAAACTACTCCTTTCATTTTCCTCCTCCTCATGTCAGGACTCCAGCAGAGTTTTGTAAGCAGTCCGAGGACTGTCCTGGCAGCATCTACCTCCCTGCCTCTGGGGACCGATTCCAGGTCATAGATCAGAGGGAGGGTATACTTCATAGAGTGCCTTGGTGCAAGCACACCTCCTTTCATAGCTATTTTTTTTTCCTTCCAGAGTGTGGCATGAAAAGGGCAACACTGTAGGCTACCAATCAACCACCTCCTTAAAATAAACCCCATCATCACAGTATCTTTCATGTAGACATCCCAGCGAGTAAGCTGCATGGTGCAAAGAAGGGCATCTGTTTTTCACCCTGTTCTGGAAATTGAGTGAGTACATAAATGTGGTTTTTGCCAAGAAATACAAATGCAAGTGCTTGAGCGGCAGCTGTGGAGCACGGAAACATCCTTGACTCCCCGTGTGGTTCCAGAAGCCATGTGACCAGTTCCTTTAATGCTTTTTCCCATTAAAATTGATCCAAGATCCCAAAAGATAAGCTATGAAATTCCCCTTGTTGTGTGAAGCTGCCAGATTTCCGAAGGGAAAGACTCTAGTCAGGAGACCAGAAAACACTACCTCTGCAGAGAACCTCTCCTATCACTTCAGAAAAAGGTCTTCATCCTGAAGGTGCTGCTAAAACCAAGCGCTTCTGAGCAATCCTGTTTAGGGGGAAAGAGATTAAAGGTGCCTTCTTTAAGAATGTGACGGCCTGAGCCTCCCACGCCAAGAGGAGGCACAAAGGAGCTGTGAGACGAAGCCCGAAGCCCACCGCTCAAGGGAACGGTCTCCTCCCTTCCTGCTTTTCCATATATTCTTCCTTGCCCACGGCCCTTGTTTTCAACATGCTAAAATGAGGCAGGGTGGTGCTCAGTCCAGTTGCTTTCTTTAGGCTTTAGACAGTCAGGCTTTTGGAGGCCAGGCACCAGCTGTGAAGTTAAATTGATAAGATCTACATTTCAACAGAATAAGACATACAATTCACCCTTGAAAAGTCAGAAGCCTTATTTCTGAGAAACTACTACTTAAGAGAAGATTTGACTATGCTCTTTAATTCAATCTAATCTACCCAGTCTAATTATATGCTCATTTCTACCCTAGTTTAGAAGAACAGTAATACAAAAAATCATACAAAATTTGGGATCTTTTTCAGCATTGCATGAGGTCACTAAGCTTGGGTCATGTAAGTGCTGTGAAGGCAACACCATGGAGTTTTCATTGAAAGGCTTTGATAAAGGACTTACATTGTTGCAGAGGGAAACACACTTGGAAAAATCTCTCTATTTAACTTGTTACTTCATGTAAAGCGGTAGCTGCAATAATAAGAAAAAAATCACATCTAATTTCCTGGAAAAGTGGGAAGTAGAGAGAATATATTTTAATAACATTCATATTATATTATTAACTATTTGAGATTCCAGTATATTTCAGTGATCTCTAAACACAGCTGTACAGTATAAGTGCCAGTGCTGGCATGAGGAGCATCTGAGAAAGTTCCCCGTTGTGCCAAGACTGTGACATTGCGTTCTGCTGGAGATCTCTTTGGCTCCATTTCATGCATACCTAGCAGATTTAGCAGATTGTGAAAATGAATGTTTTCCATTCTCATGGCTGATTTTTGCACGCATCTGTTCACTCATCTAAACCTTAGTTACATGCTGCTATGAGAATGAAAGGCTATAATTTTTTCCTTGGAAATTGGGATTGTTTCATGCACCACAATTTCTGCTTAAGGATCCTGCACAGAAATTGTGAAACACTTGTCTTACTAATGTCTTAGAAAAAATCGTAGCTACAGGGATGTATTTTTCTCTCCTTCTGCATGCATATCTGGGCTTCATGTTACAGGAATTATGTGCATAAATCAAGAGAAAAGTACTCCCCCTAGAATGGAAAATACCTGTTGGCAGGTACCAAAAGATAAATATTTAAACATGGCATTTGCTTGTGACATTAATAAACCCACACTGATTATGTCACAAATTCTGTATTGTAATTCACGGTGCTTACTTCATATACCAGATTGCAAGTTACTGTGAGTGCTCAGAGTTTGCCAAATTGTTTGAATATTGTAGCTGTGCTATATTACAGGGCTTACACAGGCATTTATATGCTGAATATTCCTCCTTTTATTTTGGGGGGAAGAAAAATGGCCTGGCAATTAGCTCGATACAATGAGCTTCAATAGGTTCATGAAAGAAAACTGAAGTATGTGACACTCCAGAATTAACAATGTTTACACTCTCACTTTTTAAAAATTACATTTCTCCATGTTAGCCTTTTATGCTGTAATTTCAGTGTAAGTGAATATTCTAAACATCCTCTATTATTCATTTATTCCATTATTATTCTATGATTCCAATCTAAATATCCTTTAATATGATTTTTTTTCCATGAAGGAGGGGTTTAAATGGCTTAACCGCATTCTCTTAAGAGATCTAGGTGAAGACAAAGGCTGAGATTCAGATGATGCTCAGCCCACCCAACCCCTGCAATGTTTTTAGTAAATAGCACAAGTCTTTTGTTTTTTTCAAAATTATTTGTGCTCTGCAGATTTGTATTCCCTTTGTTGCAGCAATGTACTTTTCTGAGCCTTGTCTCTGTGCCACCAAAATTAACATGCACCATCTAAAAGGTAAAGACAAGGATACAAAGGCAAAAAAGCCATCAGTAGAAGCATTGTGCCCCACAGTACTCTTAAAACACTTGCTTCTTGTGCATCCAAAGCACCCATTAAACCTTTATATCACTCTTCAGAGACTGTCATTTCTTTTTCCACAGCATAAAGTTTACTGGTTCTTCTCTTTTCTAAGGCACCCTCTTTGCTGAGTAGTCACACAAAAGGAACAGAGCTAAAAAGTGAGTCACATTAGTCATGCTGCGTAAGGTCCAGTGAAGTGGATTTCCAATTATTGCTAATTTATTCAAGGGTAAATTGTTGCACTGCGAGGGGGCTAGCGGTAGGGGTGGGTGCAGAGCCACGCCGGCCCAGCAGGCACCCAGCGGGACGCATCGTGCAAAGGCTGTCATGGTTGCTGCGTCTCCCAGGGGCTGGCTTCAAAATGCACACACGCACGTGCAGGGGCCACTCCACTGTCTCGGAGAAGGAAGAAAGAAATGTTGGGGTTTGTTGTCCCCTTGCTCCTCTGTGCACTCTCTGGAGACCCTGGTTGCAGGCGGGAGCTGAGCTAGACCTGAGCCTTCCCGGTCAGAGGAACGTCGGCTCTGCCTCTGTGCCTGGGTCCTACCAGGGGCTGGAGCCTGGTGCTTCTCCTGTGAGGATGGGGTGCTTCCCGCTCATCTGTTTCACCTGTACTGCATTTCCCTCCTGCTTTGGGGGTATTTTGTGGAGGGGAAAGAGACCACCAGTCACCCAAGGCTACCACATGGCAATGCTGCAGGCAGCCTCCAGGGCCCTGAAAGGTCTCAGGGTGAGCCTGCACTGCCATATGTGCTTGGCTGTGCCCAGCCACAGATGCAGAAGCTTGGCCATCTGCAGCTGTGTGCTTTAACTGGCACTTTGTAGTCCTCCCTCCTGCCTTGTGCCCATACACAGTGTTGCTCCTTTAGCTTTGACACCAGCATGAGTTTCAAGCCATTGCACGTCTAGCACTGCTCAGCTCTCCATTATCTTCTCTCCAACATCCATGGCTCCAGTAAGGACGTGTAGAAGAATTTGTATTTCATTTTCAAGACCCTGTCCTCTGCAAGCTAGTACATATGCTAGCCATGTTCTGGCAAGGCAGGGTAGGAAATGTCCCCACTCACCTCATGGAGCAGCTAATCAATGCTTTTTTAATGCAACTGAAAAGCTTACATGTGTGGTCTTCTTAGCTAGCATGATCAGAGCACTGAATAATGACACTTTTGCAATTAATAGATATATAGCCTTGTGGCTGAGAATAGCTGGTTTGGTTTTAGTGGCAAGCAGTGTGTTTCTGGCTGGGCGATGTAGCTGACCATAGGAGCCAAGTCAATCTGGGCCCTTCCCCAAGGGCCACTCTCCCCACTATGACTAAAGGATATTTCCTTGTCGAGCTTGCCAGCCTTTCTCTGCAAAGGAGCTAGCTACTAATTTTTACATGCTGTGTCTTAGTGAACCTTTGGGGACCTTCTAAAACGCTTAGGGTATTTTCAATGGAGTTTAGACACACTGCTTTAAAAGTCTCATTTAGCCCATCCAAACCTCTAAGTCAGAGACACTTAAAGTATTGTTTCAGAGCAATTTCCTCTGCTCAGTGATCACGGTGGTACTCACAGAGCCAAAAAGGCTGTATTTTCTTTCTGGGCTAGGAAGAAATACAGTAAAACAGGTGGGGTTTGGTGCTTTACATGTTGGATGTAATCCTGCTGTCTCTTGCACTAATTTAAAATTTGCATTCTGTTGAATTCAAAGGAAAAATCAGAACACATGTTCCTTCAAGGAAGCAAAGGGTCCTTAGACTTCTAAGACCCCACATGCCAGGTAATAAATAGCAACAGTAAGAATAACCAGTCTTATCTTTACCAATTCCTATTTAATTTATGATGCTTTACAAAATTTTCCTGCACATTTTTAAGATGTGTGTGCAAAATTGTTGTGGAATTACAGGTGCTGGGTTTGGGCAGAAGGTTGTAAAGTGTTTATATTTGTGAAGATTTTGTTAAACTGGAACGCTACTGTGTTCTCCACTATCTAGCATTTTACATAATGGAGATGTAAGTTTGCTTGCCTTCCTCTTTTTTTCCATTGTAAAATGTAAGAGCTGAGAAGCAATTAGAAATGCTGATTTTCTTTTGGCAACTAAAAACTGTTAATAGTCAGAAAGTTATGTTTGCGGCATAGATTGCTAATAAAATTCGCCTCTTCCTGCCAAAATCAGAGAGTCCAATTTTCAACATCTCACCGGTCTCTCTCTCTGCACGAGCTGTTTGCACCAAACTGGCTGCACTTCTGGCTGTTTTGCTTGTGCACTCTGTCAAAAAATATTTTCTGCATCTCTAATTTCATCAAGATATGCTTGACTGCGAGCGTCAGCATCGCCGAGCACTAGTGTTTAATTCAAAATTCACTGTGGCTGTGACTGCGGCAGCCAAACAACTGAAATATCAGTGAGGAACCAGACCACCAAGGTGCCACAGTTTGTTGGCATGTTTGTGTGATTAGATGGGAAACATTACTCTTGTGTGACTGCCTGTGCTTCAGCAGTGCTCCTTTGACCATATAGCGTCCATTTCTAATATTCACATCAGCAAAGGGCTATATGTAAAAACTCTGCATTTAATTGTTGAATACCTTTTATAGAAGCGTGTGCCATATTTTGAGAAATAAAAAATATCCTTTTTTCTTCCCCCATTAGTCATAGTAACACATTTTTAAATAGCAGTCTGCGGTGATAATTATCTTATCTGTGCAATTTCTAAGGTATTTCTTACACTGATATACAGTCAGCAGCATTAAGGCTTTAGGAGTCCTAAAGTCAGACATGGGTAGGATGGTGAAGGTTGTAAAGAGCTAAGGCTTAAAGAAAATAGATGGAAAGAAATTGAGGTGTCTGCCTGCCTCTTAAATATGGATTGGTTTTAGGAACATCAGTTGTTTTTGAAATGAAGCTGTATCATTCATGTTTGATGTGCCCTTGCATTCACTGTTGATTGAGAACTCCCTTCGACATACTGTGATGATACTGTGATTCTCTTCTGCCCTGGCTATTTTATTGTCCTGCTCAGATAATTTTTCTTGAGCACTGGTACACTGGGAGAGGTAGATGCCCAGGATAATGAGTAAGTGACATTAAGGCACTGCACTTCTAACAAGGGTTGCCTTTGGACATGCTGTTGTACAGTGAGGGGGCACGGGTTGGAAGCAGGCAGCTGCCTGGACCCTCGGAGGTGTGGGGTACAGCTGGGCTGGTGTGGCCCAGCACAGAAAACAGGGCAGTGAACTCGATTTCACATTGTGGGTAAATCCAACCATTGCTGATCTTCCCCTGAATATATTTAGCCAGGGAATGGGTTTTAGCGGGTGATTGTTTTGAATGATGAGCTGTTCATTACACCTGTTTTCCTTGACTGCTGATGTGAAATAATTTGCAGAAGAAATGTGAGAGGATAATTTCATGTTTCACACCAGTGACTCCATTTTGTTTGGTACCCTTCTCACATGATTGGGAAAGACTAGTGTCATATGAATCCTTTGCCCAACTGAATGGTGAATCAGCAGGTCAATGATGAGGTCATACCAAGACCTCCCGAAAAGCTCTTTGTTGTTGTTTTGGTTGGGTTGGGTTTTGTGTAGGCTTCTGAATAGGTTTTGTGATGCAGCATGCAGTTTAAATACTTGTCCCTCAGTTCAGATTTATTCCTGGTTGACACTGTCAAAGATTTTAACTCTGACAACAACAATCCTTCGTGGCAGTCCCTTTTCTGACAGGTTTAGTAGAGTCACCAGTGGTTGATCAGACACAGGCACTGGCCTGTGCTTTCAGTCCAGGGATAATCTTTGTCTTGGGGCTGAACAGTGCTTGCATGAGCTAGTGTGATACCTTCTTAGGGAAAATAAGGCACCTGGGCTCTGCCTGCATCAGGCAAACCCAATAAATCATGGGATTTAGTCAGAGGAGAAGGGCCAGACACAGGCAAAACAAAACCTGTGGTGGGTTTTATCCTGGTAGACAGGCCTGAAATGTCTTTAACTGCTTGCTTTGCTTCTCCAGTAGCTTCAGGTGCCACTGGCTCATAGCAGAGGGCAGCCCTGCGTTCTATGAAATCCAATGACTGATCCAAACCACAGCAGGTGCTTACAGTGGAAGTGAGATCTTAGTCGCCAGGAATGGCCTCTCCGGTGCAGTCACCAGCGCTCACAGGCTGGCGCTTGGGAGAGGAGTTTGCAAAGCAAAGCAAAGGTGCAGAAATCCTTCCCCTTTCTCCACTACAGATTGGAAATTAATGTTTGCATTGTAACCCTAAAGCTGCTCAGAGGACTATAAAATAGATTGTCCCACATTTGTCCAGTTACACTTGACACTGAAAAGATAACAGCATTTTCTCCTGCTGCCTCCAGGATGGGAGAGGGTGGGGGCTCAGAGCACGGCTGCTAGCATGAGCACAACACTGGGGACAGCATCCTGGCATTCAGAGTGCTAATCCTTTCCATATTTCTGAGGTGCCTGTCAGTAGGGGTTTTCTGATGCACCGATGCACTGGGAATAGAGCTGATTTCTAACTTACAGAGGGCTCCTCACAATACCCCCCTTTGCAAACTCCTAGCGCAAGATCTATAATTGTTTTGCGCTTCTGCTTCCTATCAATGGTACTATTCTTGCAACCGTTCCCAGCCCCGATGCTCGGTCTCCCGGCCAGCAGGTGCGGGAAGCTCAGTGAGGGTGGTCCAAGCTCGGCACGCTCTGCGAGTGTATCCTGTGTTTCTCAATAACAGCCTCTCCAACCAGCGGATGAGACCCAGAGGGAGTCCTAGACAGTCCTGCATTGGGCAGAAGAAGTTGGCAGTGACACAGGGCCTCAAGGATAGAGTTTATAAAGACGGGAAAAAGTCCCCTCCTGTGGCGTGATGCTCCATGCCAAGGCCGTCATCCTTCCAGCCAAGGCAGGCTGGATGGGTCTCCCATAAGAGCCTGTCAGCCCCTTTCATTAGGCAGCCAGAGGGGCTGCTGCTGAGTGATGCACAGCACCTCCTTCCACTCCATGCACCTTCCGTGCCAGCCAGGGGAACAAGAGGCCAGGATTAGAAATCAAACTCTGAGTTTTCTGCATGACTGTACAGGGCGTATTAACATTAGACACACACACACACACACCTTTTTTTTTTTAAATAAATATTATCTGTTTGTTTTTTCCCAGCCTTGGTGGTTTTGTTCTCACTCCCCTGTCCCCATGTCCTGCCCTCCACCAGAGGCGTGGATACATGGGGGATTGTTCTATGTCAAGCAGAGGCCTGGATGTGGGTTTCAGGGTTTTGTCTGTCTCATTACAGTGAATGCATCACCTGCATGACTCAGTCATTCTTTGGCTGCCTGGGGAGAGAGGCCTTCAAGAGCAGTTGCAACAATAATCCTGTCTCATTACGGCACATGGCACTGCCGCTGTGAAAGTAGGCAAGCTAGGAGATCTCCTTCTAGCCCTGTGGAAAAACTACCTTCTATTACTGGGTAGTCAATGCTATATTGTGGACTTCTGTAGATGAAGTAATTTAAGTCACAGTAATTAAAATGAAAAAGGAATGTCAGGGTAGTGCAACACCATTTTCCTTCATCTAATATCTATCATGGAAAAAGAAATTACAAACACCTCTGTTGATAAAAAAAATAAGATCAGATTCTGTAGCCCCGGGGAAGATTAAATATTTGTAAAAAGTAAATGTGCAAAACCCTCCTATTTCTCTGCATTTGTCTGATGATTTTTTCCCCTGCATTTCAGGAAAGATGCTCAAACTGGACGCATTCAGTGGGCCCTACTTTAAGTCGCTAGCTCAGTTCACCACTGTCGCAGTCTGCCATGCTCTTCCAAACCACAGCCCGTTCTCTGGAGTTTCCTTCATGCCTGGGCTTCTTCTGATGAACGTCCACCCTTCAAGTACAAGGGCTGGAATAGGTTTAGGTAAAGGTTTAGTAAATCCTCTCCATAAGGAAGAGCTGTGAACTGTCACTGGAGGCTCTTCCCATAAATTCATCTCTTCCTATAAACCCATCAGTAAATCCATCTAGGACCACTGGGAGCTGTAACCCCCTATTATAGCCTTTGTCCTGCTATAGCCACCATCACAGGGCAGTGTAAAGCTTCTCCCCTCCGCCCACCCTGCGGCCCCCACTTCCCTGGTGACTTTCCCCTCTGCCTGCTCTAGGGGCATGGCTGAGGAGCTCCCCTGGGCTGCGTGGGGTCCTCCATACGGGGTCCTCCTGGAGCTGGAGTTCGGCTCACTCCTGCTCCCACGTGGGGGCTAGAAGAGCAGTGCCGTATTTTAGAGGATTCACTGCAGGAACCTCCTCCCGAACAGCAGATGTCCTTGCCAAAGAAGGGTAGTCAAGCTTATGTTTTCTGTAAGAAAGATGTTTCCTGAACGATTAGATTTTTTTTCTCCAACTCTCTATTAAAATAATAAAAAAAGGAGAAAGTATTACTTCGCACATGTGGCTGTGTAGTTTAAATCTAACTAAAGGGAAACTAGTCATTTTTTCTTCCGCTAAAGAGTTGCATTTATACATTTTAATATGAAGATATGCCCAGTAGGGAGCAGGAGCCTTATCATTGGCTCCTACTGCAGGCAACAGAAACCGCAAATCTAAAAGAAAAGGCTACAGCACAGAAAGGAAGAAGCGAATTTTAGATGCAGAGGGAGAATACAAGTATTTAGACCATATCTGTAGCTATAAAACTAGAGATAAAACGCTTCTTCCTTTATATTTTCTTTTTATTGTTTTTTATAGTGCAGTACAATACAAACATTACAACCTGGCTGACTCCTGTAGAGATGCCAGGCACTAGCATCTTGTCCAAAAATTAGCTTTATACATATGCTAAATTAAAGATTGGCAGCCGCAGCAGCACAAATCCCATATTGGCAGCAGTTTGCAAATCCCACGTTGGCAGTCTTCTCCACATGAAAGAAGAGAGGAAATACAAAGGGCAAAAAGCCCAAGAGACTTTCTCTAGCAAATAGCAGTGAGTGGAACATAGAAACTATCTGCAGGGGAAAAAAAATCTCCAAATTACTGAAGATAAAAGAATAAAGCTGAACCTGTGACGAGCTCAAACAAGGGCCCATTTACACCTTTTGGGGAAAGAGCCCTTAGTAAGCAAACATTAATTTGGTGGGAAGGGTGGGAGTCCGGTGCTGGGCAGAGGACGGCACTAGCCCTCATGGGGGCTGCAACCAAGGGGGCTGGGTTCTTCTCCAACACTTGTGTAAAGCTCCATTTAAATCTCTTAAATTAGGCTGTTGCTAAATATATTAGACCTAAAGCATATAGGGTTATTTGGGTTCTCCTTTACAAATTGTATATTTTTATCTATGTGCAGAAAAAAAAATTAATTGTATTTTTTATGAACCAATCAAAATTGTCATTGCTTTTAATTCATTAGTCTGAACATCCATATTTTCATGTTACTTCTGTTTATAACTGTCTTTAGGACGCATTTTACAACAACTAGTTTTTCTTATGTGTGTGGCTGGCAGCAGTTCCTTCTAGGTCTGCCCAGTCAGGATGGATTACTTAGCTCCTTCAACCTACCCACCTATGTTATTTTGGCTGGCATTGCTTCCTTCTTGAGAAGTTACTGCATCTGGTGATTTAACATGAGCAGTAAATCCTTCCAATGCTTTGATTTGCCTGGATTTTAGAAGTCATGCATCCTGTTTTCAGGATAGATACCTGACTGGAACCAAGATATGCGGTAGTAAGTGGCTGTGTGAAGGTAAAAGAAAAGGAAGAGCCACAAGTTAAGAGAAATCACCTAATAGTTCTAATGCTTGGCTCTGTCAAAAGGTGGGTCTCAAGATGGACGTGCAGAGTAGAATTTTAATTTTTCCAGGGCTTTTGATTTTGTTTAGTCTTTAAGTCTCTATAAGCACTGAAGTATTTCATGATCTTCCAAACCCAAATCTTTGGTCTAGAACAAGACATGAGTTTTTTTTTCTTCTTCCCCAGAAAGGAATTTGCAGGGAATCAAAGAGCGGCAAATTATAGAGGTTTAATTCCTTTCCATCTGCATGCCACCTGTCGGGTCTCACCACTCCTGTAGCCAATTCCTTCCCAAGCCAATCAGTCCCAGGCCGGCACTGCAGGATCTAATGCACTGCTGAGTCAGTGAATGCAGCTCCAGGTCAGGCACCTCTGCTGAGCAGGGCAGGACACGTGGGACAGTGTTTTTGCCAGCTTGGGACACAGGTCTGGTGCACAGCATCCCCTGCCCCACTGCATTTGGCTTGCTCACCCCCTGCAGTGTGGGCCATTGGCCAGCACATTAGATAACCTGCCAGAGAAACTCTGTGCCATTTTCAGGATGCCATTTGCTTTTCAGCAGCTCACAAGCTGCAGAAACACATGCCGGGGGACAGCAAAGACCCTGTGCTCAGAGTCCCCAGCCTCAAGTACCATCTCCTGTGCTGTCCAGACCATGCACAGGGAGAGGCTGCAGGTGGAGCTGGGCTTACAGAGCACCCCGGTGTCTGTCCTGCAGGAAGGGGCAAGGACAGGAGGTCCACAGCAGCAAAGTGAGGGCTCAGCAGCAGAGCAAGAGCTGCAGGATGAGAAGGACCATGTTCATAGATGATGAACCCCATCGGAAAGTGGGAACAAAGACACTGCTGTGGCCACCTGGAAGTTGGTGACTGCTCATCTTTCTCTGCTACGCTACCAAACATTCAGGGCTGCAAAGTGAAAGCCAGCAAAGCTCTTGGCCCTCACTTTCTGCAGGTGATGGACACATGGGTTGTCAAAGCAGTCTTTGCTTGCAGTGGGCTTTCCAGCTGCATCAAGAGGTGGGATCTAAAGGCTGGACATGGGATTTTGAGGAGGAGAAAGTGTTGTTCCTGTATTATTCATTAGCTGACCTCTGCTAATCATGTCCTGGACAAAGGCCTTTAGGTTTTCCACTGAGGCACCCACTGAAGCCTGGCTGTGCTCCACGCTCATGGTGGCTTCTCTGCCAAGTCTGATTTTGCACGTTCACATTGTTGAGTCTTCTCTCACCACTGCAGCCCTGGTTTTGTTCCCAGGCTTTTTCTAGAGCCTGTAGGACCAGCTGTGTCCTTGAGTTGTCTGGCTTTGTCAGCAGATGCCAAGATGCTTCAAACAAGAAAAATTATCAAGTGGCACGTTCCAAGCAAATCGAAAAGCAGCTCTGTTTCACACAATGCATAGTTAGGCTCTTTTCCCTCTCGATAGCGTGGAAATGAACATCAGTCCAAAAAGCAACAGAGCATATTCATGAAAGAATCCAATCAAGGACTATTAAACACAAAGACACTGCCTCTTGTTCCAGGGTTCCCTGATCCAGTGTAGATAGAACGGGAAAGTTATTTTCTTCGTTCTGCTGGGAGCAGAGAATTTTCGACAGCTTCAGTGGAAGATGAGTGGATCAAGACCAGTTTCCAAAATACAAGAGACTGAGGAGAGGGAGATTGACTTTTTAGTGATCACTCTGACCATTTGAAGGCACCACACAGATCGGAGGATGTGACTTGGGAATGTGACTTGGATCCATGCTATTCTAGGCTGACGAATGTGCATCTTCGCTCATGCCAAGCGTACCCTTATTCTGTGATTGCATACTGTGCCTGTAGTGCATTAAACCATAAAAGTAGAGATCTGCGCAGGTTTCTCTGGAAGAGCTTGCTGTGCTGGGAATCCCTTTTGTTATCTCAAGTTCAGGTTTGATTTTTATAAATTCTGATGCGTTAGATGAAGTTCAGAGGATGATCTGTAATTACATATGGGCTTTGCTGTATGAAATTCTTGGCTCTCACAAAATCAATACCATGTGATTCATAACCTTAGGGATCCCCAAGGAGCCCAAAAGGAGAAAGGCCTTAGACCCTGGAAAGTTTAAACCCAGGGCAAGGGCCAGGGCTGTTTGGGAGTATGCAAGGCTGAGACAGCTATGTAGGTGTGTGTATGTGTGTGAGAGAGAACAGAGCTGCAAGAAGTTACCTTTTTGCCCAATACTCCTCAGGGTGCCCAGAAAAAAATGTGAAACAAAGGGCTTCCAAACATTGCTTTCACACTGAGGGACATGGAAGTTAAGCCAATTTCTGGCTATCTTGGGAAACCAATGCTTCAAAGAGGTTCCCTCCAGTCATGTCTTCTCCATCTATGGTACGGTCATTAATCTCTTTGGAAAGAACTGAGTTGTCCTCAGTCAAACAATGACTGCTTCTCCAGGGAACCTCAAGTTGCATTTGCAGTTGTGTCTGTGTCCTCGTTTGGATGCAGGCAAGCTCCTTGTAGTGCTGACCTTGAACTTCTGACATTGCCCTTGACCATTTCACAGGCTTAGCTCAGAGCTTTCCCTTGACTGTCTACCGCTCCAGTGTCCTAAAGTATCCGCGTGGCATGTGCATGGTGATGTCCTGGTTGCACCTGCATGACTGCTGCCTTCACAACCCAAGTACATTCAGTGCCCTGACAAAATGCTGGTGTTCCCTGGGAATACCACTGTCAGCACTCAGTTTCCATTGTGTTTGGCTGGGGCCACCAGCTCAGCCCCGACACTGGTGCTACTGTTTGGTGTGGTTGACTTGGGCTGTGGTGTCTTGGGAGCAATTGAGTCAGTTCAGGTGTTTTGCAGTGGGCAAAAAAAGGTCAAAGTTAAGCCAGATTCCTCATGAATCATCATGGCTCTGCACATAAGAGAGGGCAACCACATCCAAGGGACAACCAGGTAGCTTTGGAGGACTGGGATTAGAAAGGGGCTAAGAAGGGACCCATGAAAAGTCCATGGTTAGCTGAGGGAAGTCTGGTTATTTTATGCAACCTCTGATCTGGGCTAAAGTTACCCTTCCAGATAGTATGAACAGCCTTCACCTGGCAGAGGGACCTTACGCTGTGTCAGTGCTTTGCATCGTGTGGTCAAAATGATTTTAAAATCTTGGATTAGGTGCTTTAACCATGAGACACGCTTTCCCATTGACAACAGCTTTATTTTTTGTAACTTCTTCATAGTACTTATCCAAAATGCTAGTAATACTTATCTTTTACCACGTTCAAGAACTTACCACTTTCAGTGGAGTGTTAACATGCTTAAATTATTTGTACATGCCTTGCGTCTTAATTACAGCTAAGCCAAACAATACGTATTCATGTCTTTTCATCTCTTTTTTACTTTGCTCCTTCTTGCTTCCATGCAAACTTATTTCTATTTATTATGGTCTTTCTGATGACAAAGTACCCAGAATTAGAAATAAAGACTGGCAGTACTGTTGTTGCTGAGCTGCACAGAGATGGAGGTGACATGATACAGCTCCATTGACTGTTTTTTTACTACTGCATAGTCACATAGCACATCCCTTTCTCATTTGCCATCCCTGGTTAGCCACACTGCCACTTCGGCTTTGTCTTTCTCACTGATGGTCCGTGGCTTTGAATTTTGTTTTTATCCATAGCTCTTTTGTATTTAGTTCTCATCCTCTTGCACTGCTTTTGATTTTTTTTCATGTTAGGGTCGCTAGAAAATTTTTATTGGCATGATGTTCTCATTTTCTTTAAGACCATCGGCATAGATGCAAATTAGAAAAAAAAAATTCCAACAGGAGTACCCTGGACAATTTTCTTAGCTTGATCTGATTATTTTACTGTTTATTTCAGCTTACGATCTGCTTAACAGTCTTTTCCGGCAATGTACTTTTTTCCTCTTGAACATTAATTTTGAGTGCTCAGGTCTCAGAGGTAAAATATATAAATTGCACTGAAATTATAAGAAAGTCTTGAACAGTAAAATGCTACTGTAATATGTAATTGTTTGAATTGTCCTCCTGACTGCACTGCATTATTTTCCTTCTATTATATCACAACGAGCACATAAATCAAAAAGCTGAAACGAGTCGGAATCGTGACCGTCTACTCCTCCCCCATGTCCTGTCAGTTTCTTCATCCCAGATTAGTGTCTGTTGGCTTGGGAAGCAAAGAGGGAGCAGATGGACCACAAAATGAGATTCTGTAACCTTCTTACCCAATAGATCTGCTTTCTGCATGTATTCAGACATATTTACTTACTGTAGTGACAATTATCAGTTTTATTTCTTTTAAGAAAACCAAACAACTTCAGCTCAGTATGAAAGAGAGCAAACTAAATTGTCTTCTGGCACTGTTACCATCCATATAATTTTAAATCAATTAGGAGTTCTGTGGCTGGATTCCTATCTGCATTATACCTGAATATGCCCACTAAATCCATAGACATGCTTAGGTATAAGGGGACAGACACAGTACGTGTAGTCTGTGGACACTAGATGACTTTTTATTGTTCATAACACAGGTCAGAAGGGCACAGTTGTTTATTTCTTGGGATATTTTGTTTGAATATACTATTTGGATGGCCAGATGAAGCATCTTTTTACTTGCAAGTGAAGGGAGTTGGATACAAAAGTAACCAAATAATAACTACTACACAGCTTCAAAATGCATCAGATAAAGAATTCAGTTTATTCAGAACTTGCATATTTCCTATGCCTCATTTGAGACGCACCCATTCAGAGCACTGGATGTATTTTAAATGAGAGGAAATAAATGTAGTTGGCTAGCGTTTGGTTAAGGTATAGCTGTGAATGAAAGCATCTCCCTGCTCTCAGCCATGCAGCCTGTCAGTACAACCATATGTTGAGCTCATCCTGAAGATCTACTGTTTGTGTGATATTCTTATAGCAGCAAAGGTCTATAGTTAGACCTTTCATATTAGCAAAACATTGTATGTCTCATCCGGGATAGGAGCCACCAGCCCCAAAAACACCAAGGTGAGACTCTCCTTGCCTGTTGCAGCTCTCTAGGAAGAAGGTCCTTCGCCTCAACTAGCTGCCAAGGCTCTCTGCATATTCAGCCGAGGGAGGTGGGTGCTTCCAAGGAACAAATCATCTCTATGCCTTAGGCAGCTAGTCTACGAGAAGATAAATCTCCTTCCAGGTATACTGACCTCTCACTATTGACTGTAAAAAAACCTCTAGGAATATACTTAGAACAGACACCTAACTTTTAGATGACTTGGGCTGGATGCAAGGAATCCCAATATATTGTGACAATGTATTTGGCCAAATACTAGCTCCTGTACTAAAAAAAGTGCCTTCGTTCTCATGCTGAGCAAATGGGACTTGTCCAACAAGTATACAGCACACATACGGCCACGCACTGGAAACACTGGGTGTCTTATGAGGAGAAAGGAACATGTCAAACCTAGCGATTAGGACCTGGATTTTTAGGAGTTGTAGGTAATGGGGAAAATAAAACTGAGAGGTAGTGACTTTGTGTACAAGAATTGCCTGGCTGCCTTATATGTGCGAGTGCATTGCCAAGAGCTGCAGGTGTTCAATCAGACGGCTTTTATTTGAGGTGCCTAACGTGGATTTCGAAACCACCACGTAGGCAACCCGGCTTGAAAATTGTCCTTAATTTCTTTTAATTGCATGCCTTATTCTTCATTATTTTTCTTGTTAGAGACAGAATTTTGAAAGGCGATTCACTAGTGCAGCTATTTTTGACTCATCGCTGACTTTGTCTTACTTCATGTTATTTAATGGGTTCCAGTGGCCATATGCTGTGGAGAATCCTGGAACAAAGTGAGTAAACTGGGAGGCATCACTCGGAAGGATAAATTTCACAGTTGGAAACACTCTTAATATTAAACCTTCTAACCAGTTTTTCCAGAAATCGCAAGCTTGATTGCCATGATATCTGAACATGGCATTAGCTACTCTAATGAGGAAAATAATTGATATGCTATGGAAATTAGGCCTAATTAGATCTTGTTAAGATAAATATCCCAGTTCAGCTGAAAACTTGACGAGATACATTTTGCAGCATTCCAGATTATAAATATGACCCTTGTTCTTCACCCCCCTCCGCGTCTTGGGTTACTACTGGTAGAAGTGAATGTGAAAAGCCTCCTTAGAATTGCTGCAGTCTCTACCCACTTGACACGGAATAAGTGACAAAGATGCTAGGTAGTTTAAATCTTACATAAATTAAAACCCATTTATTTTTTACATCAGCTTCAGACAAAGATCCTAATTTCAGAACTGTGCAACAAAATGTCTCCTGCCTATTCATTTTCTTCAATTAAAGAAATATGTTAATGTTTATGTATTTTCAGATCCACAGCAAATAGTGCTCTTCAGTGCTGTTTAATGCTGTTTTCAGTGACTTTAGAACAACATGTATGCTGTATTATATCAATACCATTTTGATGGAGGGCAAATACTGAATGCAAACTATAACAAAATCAAAGTTCCTTTTAAATTTTAAAGGAAAAAGAAGAAAAAAATCCCCAAAATACGTAATGTGGGCCATCCAGAAGCTGACTAGACTTTGTTAGTATTTAGACCATGCAGGTGACTTATACCTGGATGTATACCTTGCAAGGTGCTGCCAAGGAATGGGCCAAACTCATCTTCCCCCTTCACTGGTAGACTTGCCATGGGACTCAAAGCAGGAGGAAGCCTTATTGGCAGCTGCCTTGTTTTCTTCCAGCTTGTGCAAAACACAGATCAAAAATCTTTACTGTCCCCATGGGCTTGAGTTTCCAGCTTGCACACTGACACTCCTTCTGCAGTACAAAAGAGCGGGGTATCAACATTCTCTAATAACATTAGTTTGATATTTTCTCATTTTCACAGATTAAGCTATTTAAAGTGAACCCTTTAAAACTCTGCCTTCAGATATTAATTTTTCAGAGCCCCCAAGCTAATGACCTACAAGCCCTAAAACTACTGTATGCATCCTGTAACATCACCAGCCATTTTAAAAACCTAACATGTTAAGGAGCCAATTTCCATTATTTGCTGCAATTCCTTTGCCATCAGCCTGGCAGAGCTGGAAGCTTTAGCCAGCTGCTCCCGTTCCCTATAGCCACCAGCTTGCCTTCTGGGGAGCGGGATGTACTGGGGGGTGACTCTGAAGAGCAGTGGGGACAAGTCCCTGGTGCATCAGTGCCACTGGGAGCCCAAAAGCATGAGGATAGCACAGGGGACCTGCCTGAGCCAGGGGGATTTGTCCACAAGGACCACCACTCTGGAGGTAGGGCCACCAAGTGGTCCCTGCAAGGGTGAGGTTTTGATGGCAGAAGGCACAAAAGCTTCTTCTAGGCAAATCCAGTCCCTCTGAAAAAAAAAAAAAATCCATCTATATGTCCTATTCTTGGCAAGCAAGGGGAGCAAGGGGAAGGGTGAATGATCTGATGTTTGCAGTCATGGTTCCTGACAGCTTTTCAATGTCTCTGTGTCTTGATAAATACATACCTCTGTCCACTGACATTTTCGCTTACAAAATGAGTGCGGGGGAAACCGTGGCAAGCTAGTGTAAAATGTCCCTGGATGGAGGTGAATAATAAGTGAGTAAAACAAGATGCCTCTTCCTACAACCTTTAAATATTAATAAATTAAATATCCATTTGCATTACTCATTTTCTATTATTAATGCATTTCTCTTCTATTATTCTTGGTCTGTCTGGTCATTACCACTATTCTGCATCTTCCCTTTCAGAAAATACTTACAGGCATGCTGAAGATACCTAAACCCTCCATGTATAGATGTACGTATACAGTCACTGGATGAGATACTATGCAGACCAGTAGCAGATGAATGTAGATTTCTTCAGTGGGAGTCTATTGCAATGATTTCACTATTTAAGTCACACAGCACCAAGGCAGCAGTTGTTTTTTCAATAAAAATCTATTTACTCTTTTTGTGACAAACCTAATGATTGCAGAAATGAGAAATCAGCCTGCAAACAGTCCAAATTTAAATAAAATCACCCCCACACTAGACTATAACAGTGGCAGATGGACAGAGGAAGAAAGTGTATATAGTCATATTTTTTGCCATTATAGTATAGACCCTTTCAGATTGCAGCAAGCAACTTGCCATCTGCAAATCTGAGTCTTTCCTTTTCTGCTGAGGCACTGATTCAAGAATCATGATTTCTGAAGTTTGAGTTAAAGTAATAAGTGGTTTATCTCTCATTTTAAAGGCATACTGATCTCATGATTTTACTTCAAACACATGGGAAAGGCATTCTGAAAATTTCCCTCAGAATTCTCCTAAAGACAAAGCCCAAAGCCACTGGCTCATACTTAGCTATGTGGTGAGGTAATGGGTTGCGCACATGAATAGCTTTTTGTCAAGTAGTCTCTTACTGCTGTTGTTCTCACCGCTTTTGTGTAGTTTACTCTATGGGGAAATGATAAGCTCTATGCCTACGTGATTCGTAGATCACACTGAATACCTTCCTTATGGCAGTACACATACTCAACAGCAGCTATGGGTGTTTGATTTTAATGTTGCCCCTCTGAAGAGATAAGCATCTGATCACTACATAAATGTCATTGATTTTTAAGGGCCAGATCTTCATGTAAATGACCGCTGAGTTAGTGGGAGTGTCATTTTAATACAGATTTGCAAAGAAAATCTGGGCACATTTCAAAAACCTCTCAGTGTGTCAGCCCACTGTTGTTTTTCCACAGTTTTCTCTGGCCCTAAGTTTGCAAAGTGATGCTGAGGATGTGACCATGATAGAGCTCAGACAAACATATGCAAGTTGCAGCCTACCAGGGTTTCTGATGCTTTCACATTATGGGCAAGGAGTTACTTAATCTAAGGGTCGGGACTCACACAGGTTTAACATTTTTTTCCCCTCTGTGTAGCCAGCAGTAACCAAAAAAATGTCCTTTAGGGGTGAAAGCCTATTTTGAACTTGTTTAATAAGAAGAGGATGCAATTCAGTTCTGGCAGTTCCCTTTCAAGAGGTGCTGCAGTATGTGTTGCATCGCAGTATTTCTAATTTTCACCAAATCAGAGTCGCTCTCTGCGAGGCAACAAGAGGAAAGATTTCTTTCATTAATCGTACATGCAAGAGCCATGTACAAAATAAAGTATTAAATACAGTAATTACAGTAATTTTGGTTAAAATATTTCAACACAATAAACCTGTGGCTTTGAAAACTCTACCAGAAGCAAAAGAAAAACAATCTGTAATGAAAAAATTGAAATCAGAAGCCACTAATAACACTAAAGGGAGCCCAGAAGCCAAATTAATGTTTCTACAAAGAAATACTTTCCTACACCAGGCAAATTCCTAGTAAGACTTTTACCTGGGTCTTTATATATAGGATTCAGATTTCATTTTGAAGCATGCTTTTTACAAACTGTTTAGTGTTCATATGTCATTACCACTGTTGGGCCAGATTGCACCTGGCATCGATATAAACAAAGCTTTGGCAAGAATTCTTTCCTTTGGGATGGAGACATCTGATTTTCAAGCTGAAAACATGTCAGTGTTGCAAGACACTCCAAATAGCCTGTTTTACCAGTGCAGTAAATTAACCCGCCTGGTGTAGTGTTAAATGCTTTACAAACATCGACTGAAGGCGAGGGAGGGAAACAGCAAAAAACAAACAAAAACATTTCAATAACTTGTTTGACTGGGAGCAGTGAAAAAAGTACAAGCAAAGCTCGAAGGGAGGGGTTGATCCTTGGGAGGCAGGACAGCAGAAGAACAAATTTTCAGAATTTTGTCCTATATTCAACCAGGAGAGCATGCCACGGCATGAGAAGACACAGAAGGAGCAGAACAAGTTACACAGAGGATAGAAAAGGCATCATCATTTGAAAAACAAATTAGGGTAACAGCAAACAGTGACTCTAACTCATCATTGCCTTGTCTGCAGGAGGAAGGCTTTTTGAAAGCTATTACATGCAAGAGGTTCGCCTTTAATGCGCAAACCACTGGTGGACAAAGACTACGTAGGCAAAACAGAGGATAAAATATTAGGCTATCCCCCTTGCTTCCCCATTGTTCAGGATGAAAAAGCTGAGCTGAACTTCTGGGCACACAGAATTGGCTGTGAAAGCTCTCGTCGCTAGATCGTGCATTTGTGCTAAGCCTGAATGGTCTAGAGGACAATGGGGTTCAACCTGCCTGTGGCTCTACAGCAGCTCTGCAATATGGATGTGAAACTAGAATAGCCGGAAAGTAGGTCCACATACGTATGGAGTCTAACAGTGACCTGTCCTGTAAAACACAGGCAGAAGCAGTGTTCTTAAATATATATATATTTATATAGCTGTTAGACTGAAGCCATTTTGCTACTCTTGTCTTGCTATTTTAATTATCCTGATAGCCGCCTATGTACAAACATGCATGTAGGTGGGTTAGAATAATTAACTAATATTCATAGGCATTCATAAAATGTGACAAAGTTTATGTTAGGGTGGATGATAATTCCCAAGGGGATTACATTTGTGTTAAGTGTAGATTTATATTAGTAAGAGTCAGTGTGATTGATTCTTGCTTGGCCAGCAATAAAGGACTTTGCAACCATACTGGCAGAGATTATATCTGGTCAACAGGAAAGGAAAACTGGCCAAGAAACTGCCAACACAGAATCTGAAGCTGTGAAACCTGGTCAAGAAGAAACAAAGCCAAATAAGCAACAGATGAAAAATTATCTGAAAGCAAAGATCAAATCGCTCAGTTGGAAACAAGAATTGTATTGGAAAAGGTGATGCTGAGAGCATGAAGGGACATAGGAATTTTTTAAAAAATAAAATTAATAAATAACCTGGAGTGCTGAATACCAGTAGTTTTTTTTAAAATGGACCTTAACATTTTTCAAAAATAAAAAAATAAGTAGAGAGTTTTAATATGCTCAAAGACTTCTGACAAATAGCAGAGGACTTCTAAACCTTGCGAATCATTTGGAAGAAAATGCCAGAGGTCTCAGTACACAAGAGCCATGGACATACTGGAGAGAGCCCAGCAAGGGGCTGCAAAGATGATGAAGGGACTGGAGTATCTCTCCTATGAGGAGAGGCTGAGAGAGCTGGGACTGTTCAGCCTGGAGAAGAGAAGGCTCAGGGCAATCTCATCAGTGTATATAAACACCTGCAGGGAGGGTGCAGAGGACAGAGCCAGGCTCTGCTCAGTGGTGCCCAGTGACAGGACCAGAGGCAATGGGTACAAACTGAAACATGGGAGGTTCCCTCTGAACATCAGGAAACACTTGTCACTGTGAGGCTGACCGAGCACCGGCACAGGCTGCCCAGGGAGGTTATGGAGTCTCCATCCCTGGAGATACTCAAAAGCCATCTGGACACGGTCCTGGCAATCAGCTCTGGGTGATCCTGCCTGAGCAGGAGTTGGACCAGATGACCTCCAGAGGTCCCATCCAACCTCAGCCATTCTGTGATTCTGTGACTCTGTCTCAAACCCACCGGGGAAGGTAATAGATCAAATGAGGAACCAGAAAAGAAAGAGACTTTGTTAAGGTACACACTTTACAACAGTTTTCTGGTACTGTTGTACCTGGTACAGCACCCTCAGACATTGGAGTAGCCCAGTGGGCTCAAGAGGGACAACAGACTTATTCCTGCACCTATACTGCAGAAACCTACTGCCTTTAAAGGGGAGACTTCCTAGGAAGTTTCTCGATGATTGCATGCCAAATGAAAGACTGGGGAGAGAAATGGGTAGGGAACTCGACGACATATAAAGCCAAACAGCACTGATGTCACTGTGTATTTTGCCCTCAGAAAATAAGTGAAGTTCTCTAGATGTAGAGCAAACTATTGACAAGCAATGCAAGGACCACTTTGGACCGTACTGGCCACAGCCCCATCCAAAGCAAAAGCAAAAACTTGTAACCAGGAAAGGACCTGAATGACCTGCTGTATCCAGCAGCATAACCACACGCCAGCACAAGCGCCGCAAACTCACAGATGGGGACGGTGCCTTGGTGCCCAGCTGGAATGAGAAAATGGAGCCAGGGAGCTTCCGGAGGTTGCAGGGGCAGCTGCCAGATGGACACGATGCTCAGTGGCAGGCTGGCAGCGGAGGGAGCAGCCACTGCCAAGGAAAGAGAAGGGAGCACCACCTGAGTCCCACCAGGGTTAACCTGCACCTGATGCAGGTGATGGGAGTGGGGATCCTGGCTGGAGAAGATGTCTCTGAGCACCTTGGGGGGAAAAAACTACCTTCTGTTCTTGATACGAATCACATTATTACTGGGGCAATCAAAAAGTGTAAACAGGTTTAGCAAGTAAAGCAGAACAGTTTCCCTTAAAAAGCATTCGTTAGGTAAGTAGGACACATTTTCATGGATCTCTTTTGTCAGTCCTTCATTCATATCAAGTCAAAGGGACAAAAAAAATTGCTAAATACATTTTTAGTCCAGACAGTTACACAACAATAAAGCAAGCTGAGCAAAAATGGGGGGGGGGGGGGAAGAAGCGAAAATGGGAAGTNGAGAGGGAAGTGAGCAAAAATGGCAATTTAATGAATTTAATGGGTATCAAACTTGTGAATACTGAATTCCATTTTATCACTGTTGTTTAAAATTAATGTAATAAAAACAAAGCAGCAGTACTGTATGAATGCAATTATACTGCTGTAAAATCCTGATTGTCCATGAAGTTCATTCACACAGGAAAATAAATTACACTGCTAGCAGCATTTTGGTGAACAGATGCATGTCAAAGCTTTGCATCAACTTAATGTTACTGGTATCAACTAAATTCAAAGTAGTTAAATCAGTTACAAAGGCAGGGTCCAGGCTGGCCCCAGCATTTATTATATGTGCTAAGAAATGGTCCAAAGCCGAACCCATCTTATTAGCCTTTTATTGACATTGCATTTGGCAGAGTCATTGTCCAAGAAGTGAGAGAACATAACTGATAAGCCAGACATAACGAATTTGAGCTCAAAGCCTGACAGACTGCATGGACTGGGTGAAATCCATGTCGGATTTGGACCTGGACAGATCTAAAAGTACTTAACGAAAACACAAGTGAAGGAGCCCACATGTTCAGGTCTGGAAGAATGTTAAGGAGGGAGCAACCTAAGTGAAGGCGAAAGCTGTGTTAGTCAAGTAATCGCTGACATAACAAGGTGCCTTGCTTCCAGATGCACCGGTCGGTTATGGTGAGGTAACGTTATGGGACATATGGATGTAAGAATGGGAGCTCATAGTGATGGTTGTTATGGGATGCAGGCATTTGCTACTCTCCTCATTAGCACAAACCAGGTGAAATGATGGGTGCTTAGCTAGTTGGCTCTGGTGGAAAAAACAAAAACAGCTCAAGAAGTTCCTCTTTCCATGTTGCCCTTCCTAGCTGCTTACTGTCATCCTTGGTCTGGTGTAAAAAAAAATCCTACTGTCCTACCCAGAAATAAAATAAACCTGAGTTTTTCTAATATGATTCCTTCAGTGATTCAGTTTGCAACTTGGCTCAGAAATGCATTGGAAATACTTCCATGGAGAAAAAGTGGGGCATGGAGTGGGAATACACAGAAGAAGGTAGGAACTGCATAGATCTTGCAGAAATAAACATACATTGATATTATCCTTTTATTGGGGAATATGGACCAATCATACTTTAAACTTCGCAGATATTCCAGAAGCCCCACTAAGGAGCGCTTTCTCAGTCAGCCTAGCATTTAAAAATAATTGATTTAATCAGAAAAAAAATACAGTTGAAGAAAAGCTTAGGGAAAGACATGTCACAAGTTCCAATAATTTGTTCCACTGCAATCAGGAATATCTAAATGAGGAGCTTAAAAAGGTTTTGAAGAATACCAATAAACAATTAAGAGTTCTTCTCTACATGTCTATAAAGATGTGTATTATATAGTACCAGCACAATACATCTATCAGTGATGTACAAATACCATACTACAACCATAGGATTGACACAGGGGAGATTTGACCTAGAAAATAACCACTTCCTCAGCTCCCACTTTCAAACTGGAAAAAAAAAATCTCAGTTCCTTTAACACCAATCACAGGTCTAGGCAGGGAAAAATTCACATTGTCAGGTTTGGTTTAGAACACAGAAAACAAGTGAAGTCATTTCTAAAAGGTCCTTACTCCTTGCCATGAACACATGAGTCATGGAGTTAATCTTATTTTGTACAAGGGCTCAGTCTCTGCCTCAGCTAGTCACTGCTGATGCAGGGACACGCGGGACATGGCATTCTGGTGCTGTTTCCCCTCTCCCACTTCAGGGGTGTGGGGGTGGAAAGAAGGGGGTGCAGTTGCTTTTGTACTGCTGCCCGTCCCTCAGGGACCCTGCCAAGAGTGAACAGCTAGCTGTAACAGGCTTCGTCACGTCATTAGGAGCATCTGAGAAAATGTTATCTACAGAAGGTACTAAAACCTGCATTTGGGGTGGAGTGGGATGTTTGGGTTCCTTGACTCACCGCAGGCACCCATCCAGGCAGGATCTCTATCAGAAGGAAGCCCTTCTGGTAGAGAAAGAAGAAGGATTTCTGGCAAAATCCAGCATAGTGAGGTGGGTCTTTGTTAAGGTAAACCCTGGCTGAGAAATGCATGTATAAAACAAGTTTGCTTTGCAGGAAGGCAAGAGTTGTGTCAATTTAGAGCAAAGCTTGTTAGATCAAAGCTTCCTGTGTTGGACATCTCCTAACCTTAGTCTCCCATGGAAGTAATTGCCGCAATTACAGGCTACTTCTACAATGCTAATGCATCTGATCCAAGGAGAGATCCCGGGTGCCCTCGCATAGCGGGGCCGAGGGGCTCGTGTCGACATTGCAGAGGGGCAAACCTCTAGAGCAGCCTGACTGCAGTGACGGATATGTAGCACACAGATCTGGGCTCTCCACGACACAGAGTGGGGCTTTGAAGGATTTAGGGTATGATTGTTTTTTCTGGGTGGCTTTTCTTTAGTCCCAGCAGCTGAAATAATATGAGCAGTGTGCCGTACCAACTTGGGGGTTTTTTTACCTTTAGATGAGGACATGTGTTGCATGCCCTGGGGTATGACAAGATGGCATGTGTGAGCATTGGAAGGTAGAGAGGCCTTGCTGGAGCAGCATCACAGAACTGAGCAGGGTGTAGGCAGCTGAATTTTGTGCTGTCCTGCCCGTACTGCTCTTTGAGCTTGATACCTGGAGAGGTCCATCTCTAAAACCACACCAGTGTTTTGGTTTGGAGGAAACAGATGATTCACTCCCCCAAAGGAGAGTCTGGATGTAAAGGAGCAGTTGTGTCTTGTGGGCACTTGGGGCCCAAGACCTTCAGGTGAAGCTGGAAGCTGTTGTCTGATGGTATAGATTTTCTCAGAGGGTCTATAGACAGAAATTGATAGGAATGGCATGATCTCACAAGGGCACACAGGACTACGTGAGACAATCTCTGCTTTAAAAAACTGCCTGTGAGATGAGAAGGTTGAAGAAGTCCTCTTCTAGATGGTGCAAGAACCCAGCTGGTGGGAGGACTTCCTGGGGGTGCCTTGCTCAGCGCAGGACACCTGAGTGACCAGTTAGTGTCATAAATCCATGCTAAACCTGTTGCATGGAATCATATGCGTCTTCAAGGTGACACCACTTGACATTAAAATGTAAGTTGAAAATGAAGACATGGGAGATTTTTTACAGAAGTATGATTTTACTGTGGACATGACCTGTAAACACTTGGACTTAGGGAATTCTGTGGGATTTTGATCACATTACAGAATGTTAATTTGCTAATTTACCAATGCAGATAAAGCACTTTATGAAAACTGAGATAAGAGCTGTTAATCAGTACTTGCACAATACCAAAAAACAGGCACAGTTGTTCCAAGTTTTCTCTTTGAAACACCTAGTTTTACTGAGACTGCAGGTAGACTGGGAAAAGTTTCTTCCAGAAAAGATGAAGGAGGAAGGAAGCCATGGCACAGCTGACCTGATTTTTGTTAATGCCTTCTTCATTCCTAGAGGCTTCTGAGCAGCTTGGGGCAGACACTGGCTCTTTCAGTACAAGCAGGCGTAAGCCTCTGGCCACTCATTTTCTTTCTGATAAACTTTTATTTGCCTTTAGCTTGCTTTTAACTTTCCACACTGTTCAATGTTTACCTCGTTTGGCTTTAATTATTTTTTCAAATAATTTATTAAATAATTAAGGCAGTAATTAAACAGCGCTTCTGATGGTACCCATTTGCCGATTTTCAAAACGTTTGATCCGTATCTCATTTAGAATCACACCTGAAATCAGCTGCTGAACAGGGATTGATAGTTTGCTAAAGCAGATGTATTTTTGACAGGCAGCAATGTATTTCATTACCAGCATTAACAAAAAGGTACGTTTATAAAAATAAAAACCAGATGCCTAAATGTACACATTTTCTGTAATAATTTATTACATTGTGCCAAGTAAATATACCTTAAACTAGAATATTTTTAAATAAAAAATAAGCATAGATTACAGTTAAGTTCACGTGCTGGATGAAAGAAATGTATAGCTTTTTTTTAATTTATTTGTTATTATACATCAGATTGAGTGTTTTGTGGTCTCATTTCATCATGCAGCAGCTCATTCGGAATGTCCAGGAAGACTAATTAACACTAATGCTTCTAAAGAATTTTCATTTGTGATGCTAATCTGTCACAAAACCAAAAGCATCCTCAGAAAGCCAGGGAATGAAGTAGAGACTACATCTTGCAGCCAGCTTAAATTAGCGCTAGCTTGATTTGTCTTAATTGAAAGGTTGTTTACATCTCTTTTGTAAGTGTTTATAAAAGTTGGCAGACAGAAGAATAGCTGCCTACGTACATGAACAAAATTTTCTTTTATTGAAGCTGTTGTGTATAGTACTGACATTAAAAAACCTTTTGAAATATTTCTGTACACATGGTCGTAAGGTATAAGCCTGTCTCTGTGTTTATGTACACACACACACACACACACCATGCTGTATTATTTTTGCTACTGAGATATTTATGCTATGTCCTCATATTACGTGAATATTTCTATGTGCCAATTCATTCTAGCAGCCCACTGGCCTCTGTTTAGATTTCTATGAGACACATGCAAGTCGGAAAAATACCTTAAACACAACTTGTGAAAACTTCTTGCTCTTGCAGTAATGTACACGTCCTTGGATACCCCAGCCTAGGAGAAATATAGTGCTTATGTAGCTGAGCACCCCTAAAGCTTTATTGGGATTCATGAGCCCTGGGTCCTGGGCTGCTAGCTGGGTGGACCTTGGGTTCTTGTTCTCTGGTTTCCCCCATTCACAGCATCTCAAGACAAGCCATAATCCAGTCATCGTATGTGGAAATTTCCCAACTCTGATGATGTTGGATAGACCCTACCTAGTATCTTCAGGATTCACATTGTCCATGCTGGTAGAGGGAGGGAGAGGCTTGCTAAGCTTGCATAGCAGCAAGCAGCTCCCAGCTATTCATAAACAGCTTTAAGAGATCTTGTCCTTTAAAAATACAGGATAAATATTGTTGATAGGCATACTGATGCGTTCCTAGACTTTAAATGAAACTTCTAGGAACATGGGCAAAGAAATTAAGATTCCTCAGCAGAGCATAATTAAATTGCAGCTCAGTTCATAATGCTGACCACCAAAGTTTGCTTCATTTTAGCATTGCTAGACCATGTACTGCATGTAAAGACAATTAGCAGAGAGAAAAGCAGCAGATGCTAGAGATGCAGAGTTAGATGACTCATTATGTCATGAAGAATCTCTTTCAGAAAACTGAAAAGGTTGGTATAAAAAAAGAAAAGGCTTGAATAAACCAAGTAATTATTAAGGAAAGAAACCAAAGATTTCAGGAAAGAGGAGCAGAAAAATTAGAATCTTGCAGTACTCTAAAACATGCATTTGCCTCAGCTGCAGAGGAGAAATACTGACATACCCGATGGACACCCTATTCTCCCTCCTCCTCCCTACTCCTGCCCCTTCTTTCCTTTAGGATTACATGGTGGGTTTGGCATGTTCCCTGTTGAACCAAAAGAAAATGTGTTTTAAAACTTCCGAAGTCTTTAAAACCTCCTCAGCTGATTATCTGCTCGAAGGTAACTATAAGGAATGATTTAATAACAGCTTTCTGAAGGCTTTGCGATGTATGCATATTTTACAGCAATTTTTCAGTCTAACAAGACTAACTAGAAATAAGTATTTGCCATTTCAAAGATTTATTCTCACAAGTACCTGACGCACATAAAGTAGAAGGCAGGTCTCATGAACCAAGTGCCTCCTGTTCTCAGAAGCACTCTGCTCCATGGTTAGGGTTCTCTTTGTTTCCTTAAAAACAAATGTCTTTTCTCTTGCCAGTCTCATCTGTGAATTTGAAACAAAATGAAGTATCATTCTGTATGGCATCACTTCACTGACAGAGAATTAAGCATGTAAAAAATGTCAGGCTTTCCCTCTGCAGAAACTCAATTTTGCCCAAAAAAACTACTGTGGGTATATAATATATGTGTGCTTCTGCAGTCTTACTTGAGAGGTGCATTCATAGGGTATGCACTAGTATAAGTGACAAAAGATTCAGGAATGTCAAGTCCTGTAAACAAACCGCTCCAGGGAAGTAACATTAACACATAATTGTATGTTTTTACCATGTCAGACCTGTCATGAAAAATAACTTGAATTGTGATTATAGTAATTAATTTTTCCTCTGTCATTTGAAACATGAAAACTTATTATGGCAATGAGGATGATAGATTCTGGCCTGCCATTTTAGCACATCTTATATTTATATTTCCATATGAAAAATTATTGCCAAAAGATGTTAACAGGATGAGACCTATACATAAACATATCTTGAAGTATATCCACTATCTTTACATTAAGACCTGAAGATCCTGAGAAAGAAAGGGGAGTAAGACTAGGCAAGAAAGATAAAGCAAAACAGAGATTTTGTCCCCAAAATCAGGCATGTCTAGAAATCACAGTGCTGGAAAACTGGTTTCTGGGGTATCATACCAGTTTGAAAAGAAAGAAGAAAATGTCATTTTTCCATCTGCTGTTGCAGTCCCCAAAATTCTGTTAATCTGACCATCTTTGCTTCATTATTGCTGTATTAACACTTTGTCCAGGGTGAGTGGGTGGCTGAGCTTCCAGCTCTGTGGCTTTCCTTCTGTTTCAAAGTGGAAATTTCTATGTCTTNGGGGGGGGGGAAGAAGGAAAGGTACTGATTCAGCTGGTAGGAGACTATGCTAATACTGTTACCAAAGGCACCTATTTAGGTGTGCTTATAGTGTATAGCTTTATAAATAAGCCTGAGGGGTTCCTTCTTCGCCACCACCCCAAGTCTTGTGCTCTGCCTGCCTGATCCCATCCGACAGTAGAGCTGATACCACACTAATCCCCGCAAGTTTGGGACTAATGAACTAACTGCTGAGCTGCCGCCACGGAGCTTGGTCCCAAACTATACTGTACTTCACACTCGATTTATTCTCCAGATGGCGAGACTGCGCAGCCCTGCCGCGAGGGACCACCTCTTCCACTGGAGTGTAAAAGTGGACGGATGTTGTTTTCTTTGCAGATTTGATAATTCAGAGCTAGGAACTTGTGAGGATGGTTAGTTATTAGGTTTAATGGGTGCCAATCGAGCCAGCAACACACATATTCCCGTCTTTAATTTCAGTGTCTGTGTGTCTGGGTAGCAGTTGATTTGTCGGCAATGCTGCATCACTGAAACCTTTATCTTCTCCAGTTGGTGTAGCTGCACATGGTAATGAACATCTTCTTCCTGTGTCCTCCTCAGAGTCAAACAGAAGGGATGCTAAAGTAGCCACCCTGACCAGCATTTTTTTTTCCCAGTGGGTTTTCCAGCACAAGTTGCAAATTTAGCATATTTGAATAATATCACTATTTACCATGAAGCTCTCTGTTGTCTTTCTCTCTTGTTCAGTTTGATAAAGAACTCAACCCATGTGGGACCCAATGGGGATACCACTGTCCCAAGCTACCTGGGGATGGAATTGTTTACTTAATGATCAGGTTTATTTCTTTATCAGCTATTCATTCATCATAGAGTATTATCCAATGATGTAGTTCTCGTGTGAAGAATAGGGTAAATTTCTTTCACCGTTCCTTAAAAATTCTAGTTTAACCATTCTTGGCAGGGACTTTATATAGTGTTTGGAAAATGTGTTTATTCTCGCATCTACTACTATAAAGACATTACTGTATCAAGGACTACTTTTTTTCTCTCCTGTTACAATGCTGAAGTAGTTTACCTAGCTTGAAGTTCTAGCTTTTGTGAGGATCCTACAATAAGAACGGCATCTACGTTTCCCCACATAATGAGGCAGAAAGGGTTCTCCCTTTCCTCCATGTTTTTAGTACATTTAATCAGAGGTTTTAGTACATCTTTTTATTTACCCATGAAATGTTTATTGGAAGCCTGGGTGGGGACCTGATACACCCCACTAACATCAATGGGCTTTTCTCTGTTGTAGGAAGGGTAGGCACCAAGTCAGCCCCCTCACGAGCTCTTTGGCAGCCAGGTCCTCTCAGTTTGTCCCACAATTAAAAGCATAAATTGAATCCTGATGTGGAAACTATAGTGACTAGAAGTATTTTATCATGGAAGGGAAACATTTCCATTCCTGGGGTATCCACGCAGACAGATCTAAAACGTAGTGGTTCTAAGAAAATGCATCAATTCTCAACCCAACAGATGGCATGGGTGTGTTAACTAACATAGCAACATATTTTCTATTAAAATATGGGAAAAAAACAACTCCCTCCCCATGTTTGTTGGTTGGTATAAATTCAGTGAAGTTGTTGGTTATTTTTGGGATACGTACCAGAGGGCTGCACATTTAGTTTATGTAAATTGATAACAGCAACAGCCTGTTAATAAGTGTTTTGTATGGAAATATACCTAGAAAGACACGATCTGTCTTTTTTGGGAAGGGACTTTGCAGCCTGAGGAGAAAAATAGCTAATGAGATGGTCTACTGCTCATTATTATAATCTGAAAAAAATCATAACAAATTAGGCTGTAAGTTTGCTAGAGATGTGCCTTCAGTTGGAATTGGATGCTGCCTTAGTGGATAATTTGGGGAGATCTTTCTTTTGCAAATTGGATCAGTGTGTGCTGAAACAGTGATAATCTGACTTTAATTAAAAGCATAAATTGGTTTGGAGCGCGTTTTTAAGCAACACTTCTGCATCATATCCAGAAACTTTCAGCCAAGCCCTAGAAAGCCATTACCCCTGGTCGGAGAAGGAAAATGTAGGGGATTTGTATTACCCGGTATTGGCATCATACGGTTTGGTTTACCTAATTCAGAAGAACCATTTCAGAGCTGTCTTCCAGCTGGATGTGTTTGTAGTAAACTGCATGCATCTTTGTGTGGCTTTCGTAATGGCCCCAGTCAGAGTCCATTCACAGCAGTTCGAACATTTCGGGTTGTATTTTCCAGAGATTACCTCTGAACATGCCCCTTGATCGCAGCACAGGGATGAGTACATGTGCGCCTGGTTCCCGTCTGTCCGATTAACGGGCATATGCTCCCAGCCTTCAGAGGAGCACGGCTAGTAGCCCCAAGCTGAAGGCTGTTTGCTTCAGATTTCATTAACTTTCTGCTTCATTATTCCTTCCTTTTAACCAGTTTGAGCCATCACTTGCTTTTCTCTAAACTTACCCTAATTGTCAGGGGTCCCAGCCCTGTAAATCAGTACACTGCAGAGCTGTCTTAAACTGGCCTGGGAGACCCTGTTCTGATCAGACCTGACAACTGTAAGCTACCGTTCCCTCACACTGTTTAACTCAGACCACATTGGGAAACTGCCTCTGCCCCTCTCGCCAGCAGAGATTTGCATCCGTCTGGTTTAAATCTACTGTCATGTGCAGTCTTGCTGATTGGTATTAGCCTGGATATTAACTTTGATGATTTTTTTTTCATTTTTTCCCCTTGAGTTTGCCTGTTTTCTTGAAAAGCATCTCTATTCAGTGACTGCATATTGTTAAAGTCGTTCCTGAACCTCCCTGACTCAGGAGCTTTAAAGTTTTATTAGCCCCATAAAAACTCTTCACAAATGAAATGACTTTTGGTAAGTGTGCATTTTGACAATGTGAATTTGTTAGGGGCTGTTGGCAAGTGGAAGGAATTTGGGGTTGAAACTGCAGTTGGCAGGAAGCAGGGAGCCCAGTGCCCTCCTTCCCCCCTCCCCGCTTCTTCTCCAGGCCAAGAAATACGTTTCGTTTCAGAAAAGCATGCAAGTATTTTTCATGCAAATCAACTATTAAACAGATTTGTAAATTTACATTCACAAAAATAGCGAACGGCCATGGGAAGCACGTGTCTTTGGAGATTTTATTTTGTGCCAGCAGGAGAATAGCTTTTTATGTGGTTCAAGAAAAATCTCCCAAGTTATTTTCACATTGTTTTCACTTGCAAGTTGTGAACTCTACCACGGGCTTTAATACACTTTGGATACATGGGAAAAGGAAGATTTATATAGCAAAACCAAAAAGGACACATACATCTGTGCTTACTGACATCCAGGCAATATAGAGATGAATTACAGAAATGAATTGTTTTATGTAAATTAATAACATGCCATTTTTGTGAGTGCGGACAGTTAGTGCCACACGTTGTGATTAGTATAAAGATTCGTGTTTGTTAGATGTGTTCAGCACTAGTGGACACAAAAGTCTCATTTTCTACAAGTGCTGGTGTAGAAATACTTAGACATAAAACCTGAGCATTTTATTTACCAGTTATAAAGAAACAAGGAAGATAAAATTACGGGGTGCTGGTGATGACTGCTTCAATAAAAGTCCAAGAGTGACAGACATTTTGGGGACACCAATATACTGGCTGTCTAGCTTTTTCCCCACGTCGTTTCAACAAGTTTTCTGCTCAGTGCACTTTTCCATCAATACAAAATATGCTTTCTTTTTCTTTTCTTGTGCCTCTAAACTCATATATATTGTAGAGAGAAGCAAGACTGACCATTGTGAAAACCCTTGAAGAGTTTGACTTTGGCCATGCTGAAAAGTGTGTTAGGATAAACTCTGTGTCCAGCGGTCTTGCAGAAGAAGATCTAGAGGTGCTTTTGCAGTCCAAGACCCTTCCTTCAAGCATGATGCTGCCAAAGGTTGAAAATGTTGAAGAAATAAGATGGGTGAGTACCAACAACACAGTAGCTTTTGACTAAAGCTGTTGGGCCAAGTTCACATAGGCATAGAGAGGAATGACTCCAAGTTATGAGGATGGCTGCAAATACCATATAATGTTGTTGCTTGGCTACAGTAATTAGGAAATGCATCCACTTAAATGTGTGTGAGATGTGCTTTATAAAAAGCATACATGGAACACCTTGCATTTATAAAGAAAATGAGGTTTATTTCTCCCACAGTTAGCGAAGAACCAATATTGATGTCAGAGTATGTTATCAAAAATAGAAGCATAAGTATCTGCCTCTCCTCTAACTATCCTAACAAGCAAAATGACTGTCTGCGTCGGTGAGCCTTAGTTACATGCATTGTAAGCAGGAGATGGGGAAACCATGTTAGCGACATATGAAAAAATGGGTTGGGGGGAAGGTCACTCCTTGGGGCAACTGGAGGAACAAACAGGAAGCTTTTAACTAGTGTTTTTAATTAGCACAGATATTATTTCCTGAACAGTTCTCTATTTCTTCCTTTTTAATTGCTGACAGGTGTGTTTGTGTTTCACAACTGACTTTTCAGCCAATAAAAACCTGAAATGTAAATGGTTGGCATGTCAAATTACTTAAGAAAACTTTGAAATAGGCCTAATTATGCTATAATTGTTTTAATTGTCAAGAAAGGGGGACATTTGTTTAGATATACCATTATTGCTGTAACATGCCAGTAAAGGAATAATGCTTGATCATTCACTTCTATATTTTTGCAAACCGCTAGCCGAGCAACTAGCACGCGTGCAAGCTGTGATGAAAGGCAGGCAGACGTATTAAGATCTGTTTTAATCTCAGCATCTAACCTTGATCAAACCATTGAGATCGGGTGTGAGCGTACAACTGAGCAAATACGTTGAGTACATAGTGAGCCCCGTCCGTTGCGTGGCTCTGCCCCTTTGGCCTCCGCCACTCGCCATGGAAGGTACACCGTCCCCCTCCACCAACATTTAATTAAATTAACCAGGGTATACCTCTCAGGGTTTACAGCCGTGTAAGTGTTAGACGTAACTTGTCAGTAATGAATATTCATGCCTCCAAAATGGCAGGGCCCTTGCCGCCAGCAAGTAGGTTTTGCGGGGAGGTGGTATGCGGGGGCTCTTTGTCCCCTCATCCCCTTCCACCTTCCCTCTCGTTAACTTTGATTTCCATCATGGAAAACAAGCCAGCCCCAACAACTTCTGCCTCATGGTCCGCCTTTTGCTTCCCTCTCATTTTGCCCAACCTTTGCACACAAAGAGCGCGGTCTGCTTAACACCGCTGCCTCCTTTTCCCAATCCTCCCAAATTCACTCCAGCATGATTTTTCAGCCTCCCAGAAGCTGTTTATTTCCCCCCACACATGCACACACCCCCTCTTCATTTTTATTTATGTGCAGCAGAAAACCTGGAGGCTGATGCACAACTAAAAGATGGGCTTACTTGTTTTCTTTTGTGTGAGAATCTCTTGCTTTCCTTTTGTCCCTAGTGTGGGTACTTGTTTGACTGGCATGGCTTATTGGACTATAACAAGCGTAACTCTCCCTCCTTTGTGGCGGGACAATTCTCCCACAAATCCCGACCAGTGTGCATTCTTCCCGACACACTATTGGGTGTGCACTGGAATTGAAAGAATTGCTGAGGCCTTGCTACTTCATCCCCTCCCCAAGCTTTGTGGGTTTTTTTTTCCCTCCGCCTTCTTTTTTTTTTTTTTCCCCCCCTTTCTCCCTGAAATGAACACTTTAGCAGGCCGGAAACATTTAATCGTCTCCTTTTGAAAAAAAAAAAAAATTAATTGAAACTTCTCCACTCGTTACCTTTTGTATTGGTGCTTATTGCAAATTTTTTAAAAGAGAGAGGAAGGGAAACAATATTTAATTAAATGTGCTTTTTATTTTCATTTACCTTCAAAACAAAAGATAGCAAAAATCCCAGGTGTGTGACTTTTAAAATATTTTTAAATAAAAGAAGAGCTCTCCTGCTTTAACTTGCACCTAAAATATAAACACTGTAGCACTTTTTACTTTTTTTTTGCTTAAAAAATAAAAATCAGATAGAAGTCTTAAGAATATATGCTGATGCCATTCTATTACCTCATTTTCTGCATTTGCCTGGATGAAGTTTACTGTTTTCTGTCACTATAGTACCTGCCATACTGTACACTTGCACGTGTGAATTGCATTGATTATTACTTTTTTTCTCCTTGCATATTTTTGCGTGGAATTCTCTTCTCCAAAAAAGAGGCCACAGTGATGATGCAAAATAGGGATGGGAAGGGCAGAATTCTTCATTGAAGAAAGCTGTGATTTATTTTGGCCTAATTGTAAAGTTACTGCAAATTGCTGGAAAGCTTTTTTTCAAGATCTGGGTGATTAGATTTTCCTTCTTTTGGGGAGGGGCGGTGGGGGGAAGCTAAAAGGGGAAATAACACCTCTAATCCAGCTTCTGGTAAATAGGCTGCCAAGCTTTTAAAATGAGTTTCCTTTCTATTAGTCAGAATATTATGCTAAGCCTTAAGCATTAGTTTTTTATGTTGCCATAGCAGCCTTATTCCTGCAGGGTTGTGACCTGCGATGATTACAGTACAAAGCTTATAGGGTCTTGAAACCCCCTTTGAAGATGAAAAGTCTTTGATGGTTTATATTTATGCAAATCTCTTAGATATGATTTACCCAACTGAGACTGAATGGAGAGATGATTAAAATTCCCTTTCCTTTGATATCCATTAATAGTCAAATATTCCTTAAATTTAAAATATATGCATATGTTATTTTTGTCTTTATTTACTAACATATTTTCACCGTACCTGCGATATGTTTATCTCTGTGCAAATTACTTGATCTGGGCAGACATAATAGATTTACAATATAGGGCTGAGGATTTCCCCCACCACCACCTTTTTTTTTCCCTTTTGAAAGGGGAAAAATCTGTGCAAGAGCTTTTGTATGTTTCCAGATGATAGATTTTGGAATTTGGGCTACCCCACTGGCAGCTCAGAGCTAGCTGTGAACTGGTCTCATGGAAAAAATTGGCAAGCTTTGGTCTTCAAAGAATTAAACTTCCTTTTTAAGGCCTTCCTAGGTAAGCTAAAAAATTATGAAGAAAAGCCTATTGAACAAAAGGGTAACGGTGCCGTAATGAATAATACGGATGCCACTTAGAAGGCTGGGGAGCGCTTCCAGTGATGGCAGTGCTGGACCTGAAACAAAACCGGACCTCAGGTACAGCAGCACTTCATTGTTTTCCAGAACCCGCGGATTTGCATTTCACTAAGCCAGGGTGAGAGGTGCTAAGCCTGGATTTTTGTTTGGTTTTGCAAACCAGTCTCCAAACTCAGAAATGTATGGGAATGCTGTGGTTTCGAATCGCAGGCCTTGTTAAAAGCTGGTTTGATTTTTTTAATTATAAGTTTTTTGGGGTGGGGAGGGGTGTTGTTACAGCTAGGTGAAAATTTAATGTGTTATATATACATGTAGACTGTTCTTTTTTTTTTTCTCTCTGATAGCTCATACTGTCTAGTTTTAGTTTTCAGACAAATTCTTACATCACCTAAAAGGCCGAACACTTGTAGAACCAATGAATTTTATCCCCTTTGTGGAAACTGCAGTGGGCTTGCTCAATTTTAAGGTAAGCAGGTCTTGAAGTGTTCATATTTTGCCATCTCAGCAAACTAGGATAAGCAGAATACTCCCCAGTCTCCCCCTAATTTCATCAAGGAAGAGAGGTTAAAGAATACTAAACATATTGTTCAATCCCCTAAAACATTTGTACGTTGAACTCTCATGTTTGTATTGTAAAGGCCTTCATAAATTCAAAATTCAGTTCAGTGACAAAACAGTTCCAGGCAGTCCATGCCAAATAAAAAAACCTCTCTGCATTACTGTTATCATTTTTAACACACTTGGAGTAGGAAACAGGCTTCTCCAAAGATCTGGAATACTCAGTGTTGCAATACACTCGGCTATTTAGTAGCTATCAAACTCAACTTTTGTATAACATTTAATTAGAAAAAAGAATTAATCATCATTTCACTATTGCTTAACTGGCATCTTTATAATGGTTTCTACTGATAACGTTACAACCAAATTTCATGTTACCCCTTTTTTGTGTGTATGATGGGGTGTTTAATGCTAAGATTAGAAGTATAATTAACTTTGAAAATAGGAAATATCTGAAGAACGTGCTCCTTTTTTAGGGTAATTTTAGATGAAATCTTATTTTTAAAGTGCTTTTTAATATGAATTACTCCCCAACCTTTACTATCAAGTCCAGGTTTTTCAGAAAGGCAAGGCAGCACGGTAATGAAATGGAAGAGCTTGTGCACCAGGAATTCAGCGTTCCCCTCCCAAGCTCTAAGGGAAAAGTTTTGGACCAGCTGAGGACACACACATCAGAAGTACCTCCAGAAGTACCGGCAGGCTTCAAGGGCAGCCTGCTCATCTGATACAGCCATTTATCTTACAACACATGCTAACATATCTGGGAACATAATAAAGCAGTAACCAAATAGACACGCTCCTGTCTGGTGTGCGTACACAGAATTAAATCATATTTTAAACCAGCTGAGGTTTTTTCTTCACCTACAGTATTTTATAGTGGATTTTTGAATATTGCAGTTCCTGATGCTGGCAGGAGAGTTGCCTTTTAAAGCACTCTGTTAAGGAATAATTTCTTGTCCCACCAGCTGCCATGGAATAACACCCATTAGTAAAGCTGGTAATTACATCTGTCTCTCTCCACGTACCTTAGGCTTAAAACATATTAATATTATCCAAATATTAATAAAAAATAGTAATTTTTGGAAATGCACTTCTTCATAGAATAGCTACAGCAGCAAAATTTTTCTTGCTTTTATTTTCATACTTCTCTGCAGCACTTGTTGCATTTTTAACTTCCTTAGCTAGCTTTTAGTTATATGTAGCAGAAGACTTTAAATTGGCAATCCTAGAAGGAATCCTTATATCCTATAAGGAGTCTACAACCATTTTAAACCGTTCATATTATTTATTGAATAAAAGAGATTCTGATCTTTATTGGTGTTTCTCATGTGGGTATATTACATGTCAAACAAATCAAATTTAATACTTTTTCTTTGCTTTTAAGCAGTATTTGACAAATGTTTCGTTTCATATTGTTGAATAAATATCTGAAGTAGCATTCACAGTAATAACCAAGCATTATGTCAGCCAGAAGGTAGGGAATGTACTACGATGTCCTGTATTTACACAGTCTAGGCATATAGGTGCTTAGGGACAGATAATGTTTTCTCTGTTGCTGAGTCATTTTAAAGCACTGTGCATAGCCGAGCACCTACAATGGCTTTACTTAATAAGAGCAATTTTAGGCTGAAGGGTTTTAGTAACACTGAGTTGCTGTAATATCCTCTGTAGTCTCTCTGCGTCCTGCATTTCTGTAGCAATTAATACTCTGTTCTCATTTGAAGGCTGTCTGTGAAGAAGCACTGAGAACAGGATCCCAGGTTGGCTTTCATTTGGACGCAGTCGTCTTTGGAGGAGAGGATTTCCGTGCCAGTATAGGTTGTTACCTGTGTGTTTACTATAAATGTTAACGTATGGCATTTGCATTGGAGAAGCCTGATGTGATTTATGGCCATTGCTTTTCCAACAGCAATAATTAAAGTAATGACAACACTTGATTCTGCATTTTACATTTTCGCTTTTCTCCTTAATTTTTTTCAATGCAGAATGTGTCACCAGCAAATTAAAATGTGGTCCCTGTGTGTTCAGGGCACTGACACTTTCTTGTGCTTCTTGCCAGGCAGTACCAAATATTACTGAAAAAAAAACCCCAAAACCTGTTGAGTCACTGAAATTATTTAAAAATATGACACCCACAAGAAACATGCACATGCTTTTAAGAGCTACATTAAAAGTCCTAAAATTCCAATGTCTGCTTCATCACCGTTTTATAGACAATTATCAGTTGGGCTTTTGACATCACGCACCAATACTCCTCTGCTACCTTTTGCTTTCATGAATTTACTTTAAATAAGTCCCATGTCAATACAGCCATGTATTCATGTGAAAGCACTATTAGCCTTCCTCAAAAACAGAAAGTATTTCACAATTTCTCTTATGAGAGGCCGCTTACCTTCTTTTTAATCTGATTCAGTTTAAAGATAAAAATGCAGAGTTATCAACATTTAAATTAAAAATAAGTATGTTAATGTAAAAATTAGCATTGCTTAATAAAATATTCCTCACAAACCTGAGATCTGTGTCTAAATAGTGACCCTAAGGAAAGCAAACACATCATTATTATTGTTGTTGTTGTTATTTCATGCAAGCCTTCACGTGAGCACGTTGCTTAGCTGGTGGTCTGTGAGCACATGAAGTCTCATGAATACTTTCCCTTCTTCTCAGAAGTCGTCTACCATCATTTTTTCATCCAAATACTAAAGCTTAAATATTCAGCTTAGGGCATCAATTGTGACAAGAATCAGAACCAAGGAAAGTGCAATTCTGTTCTCAGTGTGAATTTTTTAACCATTTAGTTGTACCCAGTATATCAATTTATGTAAAGCTTCTCTTGCTGTAATGCTGCTAACTGTACATACAGTAAATAATATAATCAAATAATTACTTCATGTTAGTTCCAAGTCAGCAGTCCTTACCAGCCGAAGACTTCAGGCTTACAACTTCTGATTTGAACTAAATCAAAATCTGAATTTTAGCAGCTAGTGTTTAAAGAGATTTTTTTTTTTACTAAAGCAGCTTTTTTTTTTTCTCAGAAGAGTATCATTTTGACAATATACCCTTGCACCCCTCTTTTGCTTTCTAAATTAGTTAAATGAAATCTCAAACTTTCTTTTTTTTAACATAGGAAATACTTAATATAGAAAGGTTTAAAACACTCTTGTCAGCTTTTCTTTGTTTTCATTGTTTTCGTAGGTGCAACAAGCAGTAAGGAAACTCATGATATTCTATATGCCAGGCAAAAAATAATAGTCACAGCAAAGGCATTTGGCCTTCAAGCAATAGACCTTGTTTACATCGATTTCCGAGACGAAGATGGGCTCCGCAGGCAATCAAGAGAAGGTGCCTCAATGGGATTCACTGGTATGGCTTTCTGCCGAGGTCTCAAAATAATGCATAGCTTCTTCTTTAAATATAATGCTACATTTACTGTCACTTAAACAAACAACTTGATTTTTATTTCAGGTCATTTACTGAAAAACTCAGTAATACCAAGCTCTTCTATGTTTATTAGCACCTTTAAAATTGGGGCTGGAAATTTTGCCTGAAGAGTCACAGGCTGCGTTTTAAAAGCACATCCCATGAAGCGTGTGACTGTTTTTGAAGAGAAGTTGGGGAAGAGGCTGTGCCGTAGTTCCTCCCATCACAGAGTACAGGAAAGGCGGTACTGTACTCGGCAATGACCAGTCTACAATTGCTTTTTAAAATATGTGGTTACTGTTCTCCTATTTTTTTTCAAAAGGGAGTTATTAAAAAATACTTTTTAGGTGAAGGAGTTGAGAAGCAAATCTCATATGCTAATTGCTAGGGGAAAGTTATTTTCTTATTATTTCCTTTGATTTGTTTTTCGTCACCTGGCTCCCCTCCCAGTAAGTGCTGGTGACACCTACGGGTATTGGCAGACAGCAAGAACAGCAGGCTCCTTGCCCCAGAGTCCGGTAATACAGCCTGTTACCCTGTGATTGGTGTACCAGATCACTCGGGACACCCTGGTGGGACAGCACAGCCACCAAAGATTGGGGTTTTGCAATAGAAGTCAGCCATTTGATGCATGCATTAGAGAATTCTAGCATAGAGGACGAACATTTTACATTATTTGTCTCTGACCGTTGTTCAGGTTGTACGTATGGTAATAGTGCATCTCTTAGGGTTTTGTTACCAAAGGCATGGGTCCTGGTGATGCCATCTAGCAAACTATATCCTTACAGTTAGCGGTATAGGACATCTCAAAGCACCAGGCAAAAAAACAAGTTTTCTTTTAAGTGATCTTGAAGGGCCTGTGAAAGAATAGCAACCGATGCGCTTCAGCACAAACTCTGCCTTACTGTCTGTTGAGCTTCAACATTTGCAAAAACAGATCTTGTTTCAGAGGAAAAACAGTTAGCTTCTCTCAGCTACATTATTCGCGTCCCTGTGGACTTCCACCCTGCATTCGTCTGCAATCGATTGAAATAATAGAGCTCCTGAACGGTAGCACCTGCTGATGGCTACCTGATCTTGAGCAGGATTTCCTAGCTTAAGGAAAGGCTTGATTTTTGAAGAAGCTCAAGCATCTGAACCTCGTGTGGACAGAAGATGGAGTTGCAGATGCCTAGCACTGTTGAGAGCACTCTTTTTGAAAGTGTAATGTGTATTTAAATACTTAACTCAGGCTGCCAATTTAGGAAATTTAGAAATGCTCAGCATAAACAACATTGACGGTTGTTTGCACTCCACTGATTTTACAGTGGAAGTTGTCTGACATCAGGATAGGGTCCAGATAGGAGACAAATAAAAAGGTTACGTGTGGCAATTTAGGGCGTAAAGTGAATTTCTAATTCAGCCATAGGGGTGTCTTGCCTTTCCGTACGAGGAGTAAAGATCGATAAAAGCTACAGGCTTCATTAAGGTGAACTCACAGCTCCTGCTCTTTGCCTCCTGCCCTTCCGCAACTATCATCAACGCATTTCCAAAATCCAGCAAACAGCCTGACAACCAGTCCAACCATAATTAGAGACGGGGCAATACTGACTCTTCTGATTTGGTGGCAAAAAAAAAGAAAAAAATCTGGTTTTGTCAAATTTTTGGTAAAAAAGAAAAAAAATATTTACAGTCAATCCAAAATGTTTCACTTGTTCTTTTGTTTCTTTTGCTTTCAGTTTATCTAATGTTTTTATAATCTTTCTTGCTTGCTATGATTAAAATAAAATGTCATTTCAAAACTGTCAGCAAAAACATTTCATTCCAAAACTATATAAATTAAACATTTTAACTTTTCCAATTTAATATTCATCACAGAAAATTACAAATGGGTCTTAGCTTAATCCATGAGCTCGTATAAAGCAGAAGTCTGCAGATCATATTTGTTACTGACAGTCCTCTACTAACGTGAGAGTAAACTACTGAAACGTTGCCTTAATAACAAGTTCAAAACACGCAATTTTTGTTATTTTTAAATATTTAAGATCCCTTCCTGCTACTTTTTCACAGAGAATCAAAATCATTGAAATCAACAGGGCTAAAAGGAGCTGAGGTCTCCAAATTGCTCTCTTAGCTGGAGCACGCACGCTTACTTGCATGCACAGGGCCAAATCCATCACCCTCAAAACTAACGCAAACCCAAAATATTCAGCGAAGTTATATGTCCTTAGATTTGCCCTTACTCACATTTAGACCAGTAGAATTGGCCTTAATGTAATCAAATATGTTCACTTAAGAGTAAACAAGTGAAATAATATAACAAAGAATTTATTTAGTTACTATTGTGATCCTCATTGCTTATTGTAGCCGAGTTTTCCTGTTATCTTAAAAGCAGTCTGTTTTTCCTTCAGTGAGTGTGTTTACATGAAATCAAATGTATCCAAATGTAATCTAGCCAAATTAATAGATCATTTATATACATTTTATATATATATATATATATATATGGGAGATAGATATAGATACAGATATACACACACATGCATACACACCTGGCAAGAAGGTTTACAATAGCAGCACCCATGGACTTAAAGTCAGAGTGTTGCCTATATAAATGGTCATCAGTTTTAGGAATGTTTATGTAAAAAATTAAGTAAACCTTGCCACAAGATTTACCAGCTGACTTAGTCATTATAGAAAGTCCTGTGCTACATGCTGAGAAACCAGATACAAATACGAAACACTAGAGGTTTCCTCTCTTTTTGCAGTCTTTTGTAGAAGACTAAAATGACACCATCATACAGTTACCTAAAAGACTTGACAGGTATTGATTTAAAGCATGATATATCAAGTGGTACTGTAAAAAGGATTTCATGGTCATAAATTTTAATGTCTTCCAATTTTGCACTCTCTCAGTAACTTGTCAATAACAACAATTCTGTTTAAAATATTTGCTTCATTCCTGCATGGCATTATGTCTATTATACAGTTATTTGGATACATAATCTGTGACAAAAATCAACTGAGTGCTATAAATCAAAAGTTAGATTACATTCTCTGTAAATTGTTCAGGAGTGTTTTAATGATAAAAAGTATAGCTTACTGCTACAGATCTCTTTATCAAAAGCAAATCTTTTTACAGAAATTTTTACACTTTAAAAAATCATATATAGGTATTTTTATTTTTGTTATAATTATAGACTGACTTTAAATATAATTTTAAATATATTCCACATTTTTCCCCAAAAGTTAAGCTCCTTAGGATTTTGCAGGAATTATTTGTACATCCTTCAATTTTAGAATTAGTAGTTTAGCTAGGCAGAATTTGTTGTATTACAAATAAGGAACATCATAATCTTATTAATGGTGACATTTGATTAAATTGACTAAAAAAACCTTTGATTAGACTTAATGTAAAGCACATTAGTTAAGAAAATCTGTCTCCATGTAATTTCTTTCAAAAAAATATAGTTCTTACTGAGTTTTAAGCTTTTACCTATTTTTAAGGTATTTTTTAAATAGACATTGAAATTTCAAGCTGAATATTTGGATGCCCATAAGGTCATACACTAAAGGTCGTTTAGTAGGAAATAAAATAAAATTGAGCTACTTATGGCTTTTTAGCAAAGAAACGTAACGTCACTAAAAAATTACTATTTCTTTCCTCATTAAATTGATTGCGCTGCTGCATCCCCAGATCCTGTCTGCACTCCAGCTTATCACCCAGACCCACTGCAGTCTGATAAAAGTAATCCCAGGTTTTTTTCAGGGGCAATTTCATTTAAAATAGGTGTATCTCTGTGGTCATGCGTGAGACTCCTTAGACCCAAACGGTGGGCTGATTTCTAACACACGGCCGGCTTCATGTCAGTAAAGAACGCGGGAGCAGACGCCGCTGTGCGCAGGAAACCTCCTTAGGTCCTGACCCTTCCAAATTTTCCTGGCGTGCAAAAATCTCGCTCCCGCGAGAGGCTGCGGCGTGCAGGGGGACGGTGGGGCTGCGGGACCCTCGGCGTGCAGGAGGCTGCTCACTTGATGGCAGGTTTGGAGGATCAGGCTCATCCATCTAACTAGTTTTGTTGTCTGGCACGGGAGGCGAGTCATTTATTCCACAGGAAGCTGGGAATTACGGTAGCCTCTCTTTATTAAAACGCTTTGAAACCCAAGTGCAGAAATCACGCCAGTCTGTGAAATTCCCTTAGAAATGAACTAATAATGTCAAATGTTACACTTTTTAAACTGTCAAATGAATTAGATATGTATTTGTTTTAAGGTAGCTAAATACAAACCAGATTGAAATGGATTATGTGCCTGTCTATTCACGTTTGAAACTCTCAAGTAAAAAAAAGGCAACATCTATTTTTATTTTCTTAACTTGGAAAGGATAAAAAAAAAGTGCTTTATAAAACCTCTGGGCACTGCTTCTAGTTGTTTTAAATACCGGTGACTAAATAAATATTGCAACCTACCTGCAACTGCTAACTACTACAACAACAGCAATTTAAACAACGTTGAGGATTTTATGATGCTAAGCCAATACTGAGAATTTAGGGCATGATCCTGAGGTGACTGGTAGCTTTTCAGTCCTACAAATCTCTTGCCATCTTCTTCAGATCTCATTTTCTGAACGCATTTTAATACAACTTATTTAAGAGTGGCTGGAGCTGTTATTTATATAGTTAAATTCAGATATTATTATTATACTTAAGTGTTATTGACTGCCCCCGACAAACAACAGCACCTGAAATGACTGAAAGAAGATATATGGATTGAAATGGGGAGGGAGGAGAAAGAATCGTGGGTTCTTTCAAACGATATTGAATGCAAGCGTAGCTCAAGATATTTTTATTCTTTAAAAAATCTGGCAAAAGGCTATCTGCCTGTTGTTCAGTTTAAAAAATAAAAGAAACCAAGTAAAATAATTAGTTAAAGAGCAAGAAATTCTGCGAGGCATATGAGAGCCTCAAGTGGTTGGAACATTTTGCTTGAACATCTGTTTGTCGATGCATGATTCTGGTGTTATTAATCTTCTTTGTAGGTAAGCAGGTGATTCACCCCAACCAAATTGCTGTTGTCCAGGAACAGTTCTCTCCGAGCCCTGAAAAAATAAAGTGGGCACAAGAACTGATTTCTGCTTTTGAAGAACATCAGCGATTAGGCAAGGTAAATATTTTGTTAATATGCCATAGTGGAAACCAAATTTGAATAATATTTAAGATTTAGAAAGATAAGTGATGGCTCTTTGCATTTATCTTACGAAGTGTGCTGTAACTGAGAGTAGTGCTCGTGAAGCCTGTCTGGATAGACTATAGAGTGTATATTTATTATAAATGTATCACTTCCCAATATGTTTACAAATAGACTGCTATCTTTTTCTACACCCCCCCCCCCCTGTTTTAACTNTCCATCTAACTAGTTTTGTTGTCTGGCACGGGAGGCGAGTCATTTATTCCACAGGAAGCTGGGAATTACGGTAGCCTCTCTTTATTAAAACGCTTTGAAACCCAAGTGCAGAAATCACGCCAGTCTGTGAAATTCCCTTAGAAATGAACTAATAATGTCAAATGTTACACTTTTTAAACTGTCAAATGAATTAGATATGTATTTGTTTTAAGGTAGCTAAATACAAACCAGATTGAAATGGATTATGTGCCTGTCTATTCACGTTTGAAACTCTCAAGTAAAAAAAAGGCAACATCTATTTTTATTTTCTTAACTTGGAAAGGATAAAAAAAAAGTGCTTTATAAAACCTCTGGGCACTGCTGCTAGTTGTTTTAAATACCGGTGACTAAATAAATATTGCAACCTACCTGCAACTGCTAACTACTACAACAACAGCAATTTAAACAACGTTGAGGATTTTATGATGCTAAGCCAATACTGAGAATTTAGGGCATGATCCTGAGGTGACTGGTAGCTTTTCAGTCCTACAAATCTCTTGCCATCTTCTTCAGATCTCATTTTCTGAACGCATTTTAATACAACTTATTTAAGAGTGGCTGGAGCTGTTATTTATATAGTTAAATTCAGATATTATTATTATACTTAAGTGTTATTGACTGCCCCCGACAAACAACAGCACCTGAAATGACTGAAAGAAGATATATGGATTGAAATGGGGAGGGAGGAGAAAGAATCGTGGGTTCTTTCAAACGATATTGAATGCAAGCGTAGCTCAAGATATTTTTATTCTTTAAAAAATCTGGCAAAAGGCTATCTGCCTGTTGTTCAGTTTAAAAAATAAAAGAAACCAAGTAAAATAATTAGTTAAAGAGCAAGAAATTCTGCGAGGCATATGAGAGCCTCAAGTGGTTGGAACATTTTGCTTGAACATCTGTTTGTCGATGCATGATTCTGGTGTTATTAATCTTCTTTGTAGGTAAGCAGGTGATTCACCCCAACCAAATTGCTGTTGTCCAGGAACAGTTCTCTCCGAGCCCTGAAAAAATAAAGTGGGCACAAGAACTGATTTCTGCTTTTGAAGAACATCAGCGATTAGGCAAGGTAAATATTTTGTTAATATGCCATAGT
>VYZV01015374.1:41713-54315 GCA_013401275.1 Pandion haliaetus | reverse complement strand
CTAGGAAATAAATGATAATGTATTTTGGACATTTTGTATTTTATACAACTATTTATCAAGTGCACTCTTTTGTCTAGAACTTTGAGATCTAAAAATGAAAAGTGCTTAAAAAGAAAAGCATTATTTCCACATAATTTCAATATTTTCCAGTAGAATTGCATGACTAGGGCATATGATTTTCAAAATTAAAAAATTCTTCCTAAAGAAAGCAGGCATAGCTGTTGGGAAAGTCTAAATATAAGATAAATGTCAGAGTGTGCTCAAAACTGAAAAAGAAGGGTAATAAATATTGTTCTGGTAGTCTAAAGGATAGTTTCTGTACTAAATTTCTGAAGTATTTGTACCACATTAAACAGGAAAGTAGTCTTATAAATCCAGGTTAACCGAGTCCATGGGGGTAGAGTTAGTGGGAGAAGTTACTAGCTTATTTCAAGAAAAATATCTGACTTCTATCAAGGAAGGTACAATAGTCTTTACTATGTGAGTAATTCCTGCAATTACATTACCAATACACTATATACAGGAATATAATCACTTCTGTATGTAGTTAGTGTTTATACGTGACAAGAAAGTAAGACACTGAAAATGCATTTTTGAGCCATTGGACTTGTAAATTACATCAGGCACAGTATCATTATCGTAATGGGATCTTCCCAAATCATCTGGTTCTTAAATAAAACTCAGACAGAAAGAAAAAGCAGAAGGGTAAAGAAAGAGGTTGCTTACATGTTTATCTCATGTACTAGTTTATAAATGCTTTCAAAGCACCCATACATTAAGCCAGGGAATAGCTAAATGCTGCCACCGAAGTTGCCTCTCAGGTAAGGATTATTTAGAGTTAAGGTAAGTAATTCACAAACCTAAGCTGTAATATGGCTTGAATATTTTAGATCCCATGGGGCAAAACTGAAGAAATATCTGTACATGCCACATACGAATGCACAGACTGCTTCTAAGACGACCTTTAGCATGTTTCTTGCATTATATTCTGTGCCATTGTATATCGCGTTCCTGGCAGCTGAGGAATAATATATATGAACTCCAGCAATTTGACAAACTATACAGTTTCTTTTACAGACCTTTCCAGGATTATGAAAAATCTTAGGAATGCATTTATTTACACAGCATCTACCCAACAAAGGAATGGAAATTTCCAGCAGTGGCTCCCTTATAATGCTCTTTGTTTAGGAAAAGCTACCCCAAGCCACTGTATCTTGGAGACGATGCGCCCTAGTGCTTGGGCCAGATCCAGCTCCCACCGTCGCCCAGGGAGGTCTCTCCCCGCTGCCCTCCCTCTCCCAGCAGTGCCACAACCCCCCGGGAGAGCTCTCCATGTACGGCCACGAGGGATCTATCCCATCCCAATCCAGCCCACAGGTGCTGGGAGAGCAGGACCGTGCCCCGGCGGTGGCTGGCTCCTCCGGGCTGCCTCCCGGGAGGGATGCACTGGAGCATCCCTCTGGCATGGGGCAGTGCGGGACCCCATCAACCGGCAGGGGTTATGTCGCGCTTTATAGGGCATTATACCTCAGGGCTTTTACACGGAGCTGGGGGTGCAGAAGCAGCCTTGCTCCCTGCTCCCCTCGCCCAGGACAGACTGCAGGCAGAGCTTTGAGGTGGCACCATCTAAGCTGGATCCCATCCTGGGGCGATGCCAGCAGCACCAGGTACCTCTGCGCACACTGGGCTGCAGCACTGTCAGCCCCTCGCTCTGAGGACGCAGTGCGTTCACTGTCATTTATGTTAATTAGGCAATGTATATTCCTCACGCTGCAGAGTGGGGGATTCGTGATAAATTGCCACCTTTTTATGAGCTTCGGCCTGAAGAAGTTTAGGCTCAGGTGCATCTCTGTGCAAAGATGGGAGTGCACTGGTGGGATTTAAGCATGGGCCACTGTTATGTTGTTTATCTTTTTAAAAAGCAGCCAAGTGAAATTTTAATGTGAAAACTGATGAATAAGTACAGATTGAGAGAGCTCATATTAGTATTTAAAGTTTCTCTACACAATTTTATTATTTGAAAAAGATTTTAGAAATGTGTTTTGTGTCACAGTTGAAGGCTTTTCTCTTAGAAAGATCCATCTGGGGGCAAATTTCGAACCTTTACAATAGAGCAGAAGGGGCTGTGTTAGCTAATTGCTTGTGCTATACTGGTTCCTACACCAGTGCAATCAGTCCTGAGGGAGTTATGCCAGGTGGGGAGAGAAGGAGACAGATTTTACTACATGGGGCTGCAAAAGCTCCTAAGCAGGGCAGAAACTCATACAAAACATTTTCTTGCCAACTCCCCACCCCCACCCCCCCACTCCCCAGCAGGCATTCAGTGGCTCTTAATCTGTTTTCCTCCACTCATTAAAGACCTGTGTCCAAAACGCAGGGGGAGAGGGACTCGGATGGCGATTTGACATTTCCCGCAGGGAGAAGTTTCTTCACGAACAGGGAGCAGAAGGACGGATGCTGTGCCCCTCCGTAGCCTTTCTACCCTGCGGTAGCTCCTGAAGGAGTCAGTTGCTATCCCGGGGGCTGTGGGCCTTGCAGAGGGCATGGGATGGCACCCCTCTGGGTTCCTGCTCGGCAAGGCACAAGCCGTCTGTCCTTGTCGGCTCCAGGAGGTGTGTGCGGGGTCTCGGCGAGACAGGGCGAGTGCCCTTGCTTTTGGAAGGGCCGTGCCATGCCGGTGTGCTCTCAATGCCGGCAATGTTTTTTTTGCGGTTGGGGAGTGGGGAGACAGACATCGCTGCAGACACCTGCCCACTGTTGTGCCAAAAAAAACCTGCTCTGCACCAAGCAACCCACCGAGGCAACTACCCACCTCCCAAATTCCTCTTTAAAAAGCATTAACGAGCACTCACAAGCCTCGTTTCAATTTCCAAAGCGGGATCTAACCAGAGATGTAATGTTCTGACCAGATGGCTCTTTTTAAGGCTTACTGAGGGAATTCAGAAGCCTGCACAGCCAAAATATTGTTTCAGTTAATTTAAGTAGCAGCGGTCTTGCTGCCTCTTCTCTCATCTCTGTGCTAGCTGGTGTTTTTCAGGGACCTGGGACCCGTCTGCAAAAGCTCCATCAGTTGAAATAGAGAATGGCAGTAAAAAATTGCTGTTCAAGCCTATTCAGAAAATGAATCTGAAATTAGAAAAAATATAGACTACAAAAATAACAGCGATTCCATTCTCGCTGACAGAATGAGCCTCACTGTTTTTACTTTTCTAGCCTGCGTTGTATTTTATAGCTACCCCTTCAGTATCAAATGCCTTTTGTGTGTCCTGTGTGTCATTTACTTCCAGATGAAATTTTCTAGTCTATATTTAATAAATTGCTTCCGTGACTATAAACCTCAAGTTAACTCTAAATTACTTAACTAAGGGCATCTGAGGATACTGAAGTCGTAATATTAGTTACTTTTCATTTTTCCATATAATAACCATGATGCTCACTAGGGGAAAGAAATGCAGGGTTGGATAGGATGTTTGTCCAGGAAGCTGCTTTTGTGCTATAAAATAAAGATTTGCTTGGCAGCAGCAAGTGTGCTCTCTAGGATTCTTCCGTTCCCGATACATTATAAGACGGAGGATGGAAACCAGTGGAGAATAGTCCTGATTTCTAGGACTTTCTTCTGATTCTTTAATTTTATTCTTTCATACTCTAGAGGAGCACACAGGAAGGCAACAACCACCGTGAAAAGGAAACGAAAGAAAACATAAAGACAGCAATAAAATCCCTCATGTCTGCCTTTCATTCAGGGATCCTAAGCAGGGTGTTTGCTCAGTGAGAGGTAGAGACTTTGGTGGCTTGAAGGAGTTTCTGGAGCTGGACCAAGCAGAATACCCTGGCCCATCCTGGCCTAAATGGCTGTCCCCAGTGGTTTTGGCAGCTTGGGGGGCTGTAAGAGGGAAAAACAGCTTGTCTGGCTTACACAGCAAGGCAAGACCCTTATCCATGGGCTGGGAATGATAATGTCAGGTGGAGAAGTAAAGGACCTTGTAGGTCCCTGTTCTTCACCTTTCCTGCCCCACTGTGGACTTGAGGGATCTCAAAGTCCTTCCTACCTGTTGAGCTTTAGAAAGGGCTTTTTCTGTCAAAGTTCTTGTACTGCTGCTAGGCAGTTATTTGAAGTAAAAATTAACCTCTATTTCATGTTGTTGTTGCTCTTTCTTTCTCAACCTTTTGTGTCCGTCCGTCTGCTCCTAGAGGTAGAAGCCTAGCTCATACAAACAGGCCTGCTTCTGGCATTCCAAACTGATTTATCCTCTGAACTAACTAACTGCTTCTGCTCTGGTGGAAATTTACACTGGTGAAAAGAAACAAAACGGAGTGATATTTAATATTTTCTTCATATCAACAAAATGGCTACAAAAACTTGCTGGTGCTGATACTTTGCAAAATTCCCTCCCCATCCATCCCTTCCGTCAACAGATCACAGAGACCCACTGAGCATCTCCTCTTGCAAAAAAAAGACATTTTTGACAAATCTTTTCAGGGATCATTTATTTTCCCCAAAGATTTTGTGTATAAGTAAGTGTCTTTCCTCCCATAAAGTTGCTACAGAAAAGGGGCGAGTGTCAAAGGGTTCAAAGGAGAGGATGCAGAAATATGTAACCCAAAAAGCTCTGTTTGTATAGCTTGCTGTGCATGGAGTCTTCAGTTTGTCATATGTGACTACACTAATTATTTGGGCATTTCCTACCTACTGCAGAGATGCTAAAAGGGGGCCAAGAGCTGTGCGTCAGCCTGATCTGGAGGCAGGACAGGCCTGAGCAGAGAGGAGTGTGAGACATTATCTTGTTACAGCCTGAAAAACGTGCTCAGTTGACCCAGATATCACTGAACACCTCCTAGCAGCTCACTAACCTTCGGAAGTTCACCACTAAAAGGTGGAATCGTGACCCAGCTCTTTATGATGGCTCTTTGGCTACAACTTGCAGGAGAAAAAAATTAATTAAACCTGCATTCAGCACCATCACAGCTGTTAGCTTATTTCCTACTCTTGACTTCCCCAAAAATATGGTTTCAGCCTTCTGTTTCAAGGGAAAGTCATTCCTTTGTAGTCAGGATAATCACTCCTCCCCCAGGCACAGACCCAACGCCATTTGCTGCAACCAGGACTCTCTTCTCTTTTGTTCATTACCTGTAAGCAAATCCAAGCATTCTTTTTAAGCCCAAAGCAAAGATTTCCAAATTTCTTCTGTAGGGGGTCACTTAAACAGTGTGTGTTTTCATTAAATCCCAGGGGAATTATCTTCCTGAATGCCATGCTTTTAGGGGGGACCCTTTGCCATCCACCTGCTTCCTTCCCTTCTCAGAAGAGCAAATCTGCCCTTCTTCCAGAACACAACACTCTTATTTCCTTGTTAATATTGTGCAGGATTAGAGATAATGTTCTCAGACTCAAGCAGATTTTAGTGCGTTTATTCCATGTATTTTTGTGGTCTCCAAAAAGTCATAACTAGACCTTTGGGTTTTAGAGGTGGGCGAGCCACTGGATTACCATGGAATGAATTAATGTTTCTCAGATAACTGTGGATCAAAGATTTCTTGCATCTGTGGACTTAAGGATGCTTGTCTGTACGGGTTCTCCATTTCCCCTTGTGGGGGGTACACAAGGTTTGCACTGGCCAGCTGGCATCGCCCATTCTGCTCATTTCCATTTAGCCTGGCATCTGCCCGTGAGTGCTGATACCAGTCACAGGGCTTGGAAGGGGACTTACATAATTACTTATTTAGACAATGGCTGTATTCACACACAGCCTTTGGCCCATGTTACCAGAGCAGCGTGGGAGCTCTGTTTGATTCACCACATCTCCTAATGATGAAGGGGGTGGAGGAGAGAAGGGTGGCTGGCTGACTGGTCTCCCAACACCCATTCCCCCTAGCTCCTAGATGCACATGCCCTCAGAATGCAGCCAAGTAGGACAAGGAGATAACCTGACTGCCACGCACTCACCGCAGGGATTTGGTCTCCAAAGGAAAGCATTGCTAGCTAAACTGTTGAGAAAAGCAATTGAAGACAACCAAATCTTCATCAGCGGGGCAGTATTTCTAACCCAGTGGCAGCAGAGTGCCACCACAGGACCTCCCCTCACTCATGAGTTTGCTTGTCTTCTGAGCAACGGCCACCTAACTAGTGGCAGAGATTTTTGTTGGCAATTCCATAAGCGTTAGATAGCCCCTATCTTAGGCCTATACTTAATTCAAAATTCAGCAGCAGGTGCTGTCTTGTCTGTATTGCAATTTCATGGAACATGACCTTGGCTTGCTTTTGCTTTTCTTCCACTGGCCTGGGTATCGAGTCCCCCCCATGCCAAAGCCTTACGTACTCACCAAGATCCCCTAGCACCTCCAAGCCTGCCATCTAAATCGCCTGACTAGATTCCCAAAGTAAACTGCTTTTGAAAAAGTTGGCTGTCTCTACATAGTGGCCCAGGACAGCCCATATGTTGACACACATAACAAATGAATATAGCATTATTGGCTATATTCTTTCATCCGATGCAAGAATTTTTTTTTCTTTCTACTGTAGACAAGCCACAGGCTTAATGGAATCTTTATAAATATCTTTAAGAAAGTCCTGGCCACTGTCACATGGGAGTTAAAAGTTGTTGGCTACATGTATGATGAGATCTGGTAGAACAGGGCATCAAATCAAAGGTCTATTAGCAAAGGCTTGGCAATGATCGAGGTAATTAATAACAACAGCAGTAGTTCCGAAAACAGAGCACAGAGTTCTCACAACCAGTGCTCATGTTTGGAGTCTCATCTGCCATCAAACAGGAAGCCGGTAGACTTTTTAGAACTTATAGGGCTTATTTGGTACTTTGAAATTTATATATTTGCTATGCCTTAGGAAAGCCAGTCCTCGCATTCAGTGCCAGTGCAGGTGATTAATAGATTCCAGTGGTCTAAGATCTGAGGGTCTGCAGTAACCCTCTAAGCAAGTTCATTGCAGCCATTGGGATGGACGTGGATAGAGGCACAGATAACCAGATGGAGGAAAAAGCCACAAGTGTTCCCAGGTGTGGGAGTACATCTAATTCTTCCATGTTGTCAACCAAAGGGGACTAGCTCATCTGATTGCTGTCCCACATGTCCCAGAACAATTATTATTTTATTTTAATTAACTCATGTACTTTAATCCACAGCTCAGAGAGAACTGTGTCACATAACTATGAGGTGCCTTAAATGTTCTGTATCATGATAGTTTTAGCCAGCTTTTTTCTCTTGTTAACCCAGTGGTACATAAGGAAACAAAAGATGGTGAGAGTAAAACCCCACATAATGTTGCATATTATATAAAAAGGTTTCAGGGCAGATGAAGAAGTATAAACTTTACTTTTCCTGATCTTCTGGAAAAACATGAAGGATACCTCACTTGTGACCCTGTCCATCGCCTGTTGCAGTCAAAGTCAACACAATGATAAACACTAGCAAGAGAATTGGCTATATTGTTTCTTCCCCTGTCCTGGTTCCCCCAGAACATATTGATCCCCAGACAACACACAAATCATGGACTCTGAATCCTGTCCATTTACATTCTAGAAAGGTAAAATGCTTCTTGCCATAAAAAAAAATATACTCTGTTTATGAGATGGTCGTATAGATTTCCAAGCTCTTAACCACTCCCAAAAGTTTCACAGATCAAATGTTCCTGGATACTGCCATGCATAGACACAGACAAAAAAGAGGAGGTCTTCATGTTCCAGGAAACACTGCATTAATGTGTTCATCTTTTGGCTATGGCAAGTAACAAAGCAAGACTGATATTCCTTCTGCAATTTGATATATGTAATTTCTTATAAGTAATGGAAATCTTTAAGGATGACATATAGATATGACAAGAGCCATGTCCAAGATCCATGGCAACACATGGCCAGAGTTGTCTTCTATGCTGTCAAAGATGAGCTCTCAATTACATGTTGAACTTGGCTAGATCCGAGTTGGGTTTTGTAGTGGCTGCATTTATCCAAAAGGTGGTTCCTAAGGTACAAGCGTAAGCTCTGCCAAACTGGTGGGTTACAAAGTTTGGTTCTGCATCTCTTCAGTCTCCCCACAGCCACCTGGAAATTTACTGCATTAGTTATTCCTACTGCACAACTTGATTTGCCCCCCTTTTTCATGAGCCTGTACTTCATCTCCTGACCTGTGAAAATGACTGTTCTCTGTCAACTCTGCCTTATCGCTTCTCTTGTCTGTAGGCTGGATCTTTGTATCCCTTGGGGCTCACCATACTCAATTCTCTTTTTTCCAAGACTACCATTTTTTGCTGTTCCCTTCTGAAAAAAAAAAAACCCTAGCAGCTTTCTATAATTTTTATTCCCTTCCAGCTGTTTTCTGTATTTGCCAAAAGCCTTCTCTGTTCCATTCCCAAAGCACTTTAGGACATATTGAAATTCAAAGTAGAGCTGTTAAGACCTCACTCAGCATGGCCTGCATCTTGCATAAATAGCTGTTAACGTTTTTAAAAATGTTACTACTGTTTTAACAGAACATTAAATGTCATTGTGAATTTATTGCATTCAAATACTACATGGTTCCTGGGGGATGCAGCAAATTGCACAGTACTGGTCCTGCATCGTTCAGCCCGGAGAAGGTGGTCTGATACAAGAGGTGGAGATGGGGAAATGATAACTTGGTGGGCTCTGTGGGCAGCTGCAATAACCAGGCATAGAGAAGAGGAGCTAGATGGGTCTGCCGCCTTCTTGTTGCTCTGCTCTCACAGAGCTATCCAGAAGGAAACACCTTTGGGTCTTTTCTCGCTTGTCAGTCAACTGGGAAGGACTCTTAGCTAGTCTGCATGATGACCCAAAGGGGAAATGCCGCCTGTTCACTTTCTTCATTGCTGATAGTCTGCCCTGGCAGAGGCATACAGTGGTGAGGCTGAGAGAAGCCAAAGGTTGTGCAAATGCAAACCCCTCCACTGTGTTGTGCCTCCTCTACAGCTCCCATACCCTCCCCACAGAGGCTAGGGAGTGCCAAAGTCACTCTCTTCCTCGCAGGGCTTCTCCTTAGCACGTCCGCTGTGTTGCTGCAGGAAGGACGGCACTGGCTAAGGACAGCAGAATACGTGCTGCATCGCTGAAAGCAGGGGCAGTGCCTTTGGCCCGCAGAGCCACCCATTCCTCAGAAGGGCTGCACGTCCAGCCTGCTGTCCAGTGAGTGCCGCAGTTGTCCTCCGTCCCCACCCCGCTTCTCATTCCACCCGAGTTACTTGCACCTGTGCATCGTCACCCAAAGGCTGCGCCCGCCGACTGCGGCTCTGCCTCCCAGCGGCTTCTCCGTCAGCCTTTACCTGGAGGGCCTGTCTCTTCGCAGGGCAGGTCTAACACATTCGGCTCACCTGATGGCAGGGTCCTTTTACAGGTTTCTGAAAAGGCTCCCGCTCAATGGTTTATATGGTTACGCGGCAAGCAAGAACCACAGCGACTGAACGCGATGGATACAAACCCCAGGCTCGCACCACACACCCGCCATCGCTCACATTCACGCTGCAGGCTTCCTTAGGAACAGACCTTTGGTCCCACTGTTGAACTACTGGAAGTCTAAGTACAGGCTGGAAGTGTGAGATCGTTGAGAAAATTAGCCAACAAGAAAATTTAGATCTATGACTAAATTAATCCCCAGATGAATGCTATCAAAGCAAATGGTGTTTCTAGAAAGTCTTGTTTTCTTTATATTCATGTGAGAGAAAATCAAAAGAATGCTAAAGGCAAATTTCATCTAGCAGAATTGGAAAAGAGAGCATGGGGACAAAGCTATAATTACTGGTATTTCCTATCTGTTGAAACCTGTGGGTGGAAGGAGAGGCAGTGAATAGAGTATATTCCATGGCATTAAAATCCATTTCTTTTTCTGGACTTTAGCTCAACGCTGCAAATTAGCAGGGAGAAAATAAGCCTCAGAGTGAACAGGCAGAGAAGCCAACTTCTTCATGTTACTCATTGCTGTTAGAAAAAAAAAAGCGTTTTTTTCCTTCAAGAATTCAAATTCCTAGCAACCCAAACTACAGCTGCACGCTGACAAGAAGAGAACATACGGCAAATCTCAAGCAGTTCAGTGTTCATGTGTCCACATACACACTATTATCCTGGTTTCCTTTCTAAACATGTTATTTTAATGAAGAGAGACCAGGCATGCTGTTAAATTAACTCCTGCTTTCTAAAAAAGCCATCCTGGCCCAGATTCATCATGCTCTAACTTAGGGACCTGCAGAGGTACCTGGCTTCAGAACATCCTGTATACAGTCAGTGGAAGGGATAAGACCCTCCTGATCACGATTCAGACCACCAGAGATAAGAATTGCCATTCCTAGATGCCCATCTCTTTCTGCAAACTATTACAGGTACTTACGATAACTGTGTTCCTAAATCAGCCATTTCACAGAACTAGGAAGGATGATTCCAGACCTTAACATACCTCTACTTATCACTGTCATGCCACATGCAAATTTCTCTTTTAAGCAATAGCTATTATTTGACTGAATGCCTATAGAAAAATAGGCACAATGAAAACATTTTTTTCTTACAGTGAAAAAAATGTATCTTGCAGTTTGAGATCACTGCGTAGACCTGACATTCTGAAGAAGTCCTATGTCATAAGATGTTTACTTGGTTACCAATTTATTTTCACAACAATTCATAAATGGAATAGTTTGAGGCTGCATTTTCTGCAAAGGTTTAAAAGTATAAGTGAAAATGGCCGAGTTGTAGCTAAGACAAAAAATGGTGTAGTATTATTATTAATAATAATAATAAAAATAATAATAATAATAATAATGTTGTTGTTGGGGTAATGTAGGGTTGATTGGTTGCTCTGTAAACGAGAAACTTGATTTGAAGCATCTACCCTTGAGTATCTGTCAGTCCCATTATTCTCCAAACCCACCTAAAATACTGTGAGCTATAGTTGGAAATCCTACCTTGAATAAAATAACAGTTTTAACCATTAGGTATTTAATGGCTTTAATACAGCCTGTTCTTCCACACAACAATATTGATTTGTATTAGATTACTGTTTAAGGTGGAATTTTGTCTTAACTGTTCTAGAATATGATTTAGTGTTTAATTAGCACTCCTTTGGTCAAACTAGATCTGTCAGTGGAGCAACACATTTCCTAAACATTTTTGTAAATGGGTTATATTTTCACTTTACTTACTAAAGTCCTCCATTTAATGATCATCAAGCCTTACGTGAAAACCAGAAAACAATAAATGGCTTGTTCTCCTCTGCATTTCTCTCGCTAGGCATGCACAGACACAGATGCTGCTACCATTCTTACCCTGTTCTTGGTTAGCCTGGCTCACTGTCAAATCGAAGGCCAGCCTGTGATCCCCGATCGGTTGCAGCAGGACATTAGAAGGGTGTGCGGTGCTTCACAGGGCCGGGCCCGGCCTTCAATTCTGAATTCTTCAGGGAAGGGATTGCATCTTTGTATTTGGATTTTTCAAGAATGTGTTGAAGTACTGTCAGAATTACAAATCAGATTTTTTTTTTCTGTCTACTGAACTTTAGCGTGCCTTGATGCGCAGTGCTTTATCTTCAAAATCCTACCTCAGCAACACATGCATGGATTAAAGCATCCAAAAGAATAAGTCAGGTTTGGCCCTATATAAAACATGTGTCTTCTGTTGAAGAGTTAACTAGGATTTGTAGTTAGTTATTTTAAACTTGTCACCATGGTACCAAGACAAAATCCCTGGAAATACAAAGTGACTTCTGAAACCTGCCCTGGCTCTCAGATGGGCACCACTGAGGCACACTGGCTAGTTCCGCATCCGCTTGCGGAAATTCCCTATATGCAGAGTTCAGGTGGGCTTCACCTTGGCTCCAGAGCAGATTTGGGCAATATTATCACACCAGCCACTTGTTTTTTCAGCTTTCATCCCAGCCCCTGGCTCTAAGCACAGGCCCAGCCCATCTTTAGCACCAGAGACCCAATGGAGAGGTGCAGTGGCACAACCTCAACACATCCCCAAGTCAGGAAAACTTCCCTGAACCACCTCCCCCCCCCCGAAACGCCTATTGCTGTTTCCTGACAAAGAAAATGCTTCTGGCTTTGCCCTCTGTCAGCAGTTTCACCCCCGTGCTGGAGGGTGATGCTGGATGTGGGGAGCAGAGCTGCACCCCCTGGCGCAGTGTCCGGCACACGTGGCCTTGCTGCTCTTGACCCTCAACATTTGCCAGCTAGAGAGGCTGAAACAGGCAGGCTGCATGCTGGGCTTCTCTTTTCTCACCTTTTTTTGCCTCCTCTTTGCAGCACTTGGCACCCACTGCATTTCTTTAAATGCATTTGCCCCATCTCAGTTAGTTTTGTCTCCTACAATTGCTTCAGGATTCCTGTGGCAGCTGATGTTTCTTGGCGAATGGATGTCTTTTTAAAGAAAAAGACAAGCCGACTACAATTTCCAGAGGTCTTCTCAGGAAGTTTGTATTCTCTCTTTTCCAGGGAGCGTTTACTTTCCAGGGGAGCATGATCGACATGCCATTACTGAAGCAGGCACAGAACATTGTTACGCTTGCCACAGCCATCAAGAAAAAATGAGCTGGTAAATGAAGCTCTCGCCATGGGGCCCCAGTAGCTGTTTTAAAAGATGACTATAATACTTGGG